>LKNJ01002702.1:0-47377 GCA_002120245.1 Maccullochella peelii | reverse complement strand
CACACACACACACACACACACACCAGTTTACTGATCCGTCTTTGGTGTTTTATGACATCTGTGAGGGGAGGGAGACAGGTTACGAGAGAGAGAGAGAGAGAGAGAGAGAGAGAGAGACTGGTTGCCATGACAACTGTAGCTCCTAAATTTGCAGCATTGCACTGTGTTCATTGAATGTTGTTATAGTATTAAAACTATAATCACTGACATTTGAATGAACCTGTACACTATGAATGTGATGGGATTGGCACCAATGCCACATCTGGGTCTTCTGGATACAGATGTTACATGCCAAACATTAGAGACAAAGTTTTTACAAACCAGATGATTTCTAAAGAACCTGCAGCTATCAGTCAGTAGGGTATTAAACCTCAGTATGTTTTTGATACCAACTGAAATATGTCTGTTGCACCGAGTACCGAAAACTGTCAAGTAAATCTGACATTAAATGTCTGCTCAGATTCTTAGTGTTGTACTTTGATCAGATAGTTCCTGATTTAAATAAACATTTACATTTTATTTAGGCAAAGCTCCTGTACGACTGCCTGTGGACATTTAACATTTGAAAAGTATGGCGTCTTTAGTTAAATTTTAATAAAAGTTTACAGTATATTCCTCAAAGTGAGGTATCAAGAAAAAGTATTGTTTTGGTATTGGTACCAAAACTTGGGTATTGGATTGACACTTGTATCAAAAAATATTAGAAGTACTGAAGAATATCAACAAAAATATTCAACTCCATGTTCTGAATAATTGCTGTTTTCATTCGTTATTCCATCATGAGCACACAGGGGATCACGAAGAGATCATCAGGAAAAGTTGTTTTTGTGACTTAAACTGTATGAAGCACAAAAGTAATCGGTGTAAAATATCTTAAGAAGGAGACCTCCCTGTTAGCTCAGAGTGCATAATTAGCTATTAGTATTTAGGGATTTGGTCAGAGCCCTGGATTGTAACAAGGAGGTAGATGGTTTGTACTGAAACTGCAGGAAGAAACGCCCATTTTAAGATCAATGAAATGTTAAAAAACTGAAAAAAAAAATGGCATTCACAATTTCTCAAGAGGCCACAGTAATGTCTTCAATTTGCTTATTTTGGTTGACTAACTGTCTAAAACCTTGAGATATTCATTTTACTATCATATATGACAAAGAAAATCAGCAAATCATCACATTTGAAAAGCTGGAACCAAAGAATGTTTAACATTTTTACTTAAAAAATTATTAAAAATAGTTCCTGATTATGAACTGATTAATGTTCAGTGTATCGATCGACTAATCAGTGCAGCTCTATTGTGGAATGATAAAAAGTCTAAAGCCAATAGTGTTATTAGCTGGGATATTCAACTGTTCTGTAATTATATGCACGCATGTGATGGACAAAACAAAAACAGACTGGTTGCAGCGTTGGCAAGTGTACAGTAGTTCATAACATCATTAGAGTATCCACAATCACACAGACACCTTACTGACACTCTCACGTGGTACACACACGCGCGCACACACACGCGCGCGCGCACACACACACACACACACACACACACACACACACACACACACACACACACACACAAAGCTCTCAGCTCGCCTGGTCACTGATCATTAGTTTTCAGGTCCTATATCAGTCCCTAGTGGTCTCTCAGTAGTACTGCATCAACCCCACCAGGAGAGAAAAGCATCTTTATAGTGTGATGACTGAAAGAAAAGTGATAAAAGTATTTTAAATATAGAATCAATACTGTTATCAATATTGTATCAAGAATCGGTTACATAAGAACGAGTGCAGTCCCTCTTAGAGAAAGGCCCACATCATTCGTTATTGTACATATTATGAAATCAGCAGAGAATGGGCTGATAAAGGCAACCTGTGTGTGTGTGTGTGTGTGTTGTCCTGCCCCTGACTGGCTGTTGAGTGCTGCAATCTGATTGGCTGCTTGGCTACTGCAGTCTCAGTATTCTCACCGCACTTGAGAGGAGGATAAAAACACAGCGTACAAACTCCTCAGCTCCTCTTTTCTGTCCTTATTGTCGCATTTCACAGCAGTTGAATGTGAGAGACTCTAACTCTGTGATCTTTAATATATATATGTCCTGTGCTGAATCACAATTTGGCCATATTTTTAGTCTCCTTTTAAGATGTTCAAACTCCAGACATCAGACACATGCACTGTGCGTCAAGAAGCCCTCCCTTCAACTATTTCTCATTGTCAGCTGCAGGGTCTGTCCCTCATTAGGTCTGCTTGCAATTGGCTGGCAGATCCGCTCTGCTCTCTCCTCATTGGATGACAGCAGATGACGTTGCTCTGCTGCTGCTGCTGGATTACAGACACTATGCTGATGTCTATGTGTGTATGTGTGTGTGGTGACTGTTAAAGTAGACACACTGGCCAGCCCAGAGGGGAAACAGGGAATCAGACAGAAATACCTAAACACAGACATCGATCCTGTCGGCTCAGTCTTCTCAAAGCGCGCACTCTCAAATGCATGGGTTCAGATCTGGGTGTCAAAAAAAAAATGCTCAGTTTGACAGTACTACTGCAAAAGACACACACAATGAGCTCCAAAAGTTAGGAAAAACAAGTAAGAAAGAAGGGAAGCGTGAGCTGCTGTACCACTGTTTGGTTAATCTCTTCTGACAGAGAGAGCGCTGGTCATGAATAAATGAACATCTGGCCAAGACCGAAAGCACACACAGCACACAGTGCACCAACAGGGATGTGCAGCGAGTGTGTGGTGCATGTGAACAACCAAACTGCCCTTTCATGCATACACAAAGACCTGACTTCACGATTGTTGCAACATCTACTTTGCCTCATTACATACTCATTATACTCCGTATAATGTGACACAAACAGACAGATGAACCTAAACAAGGAAAATTGTGTATAGAGCCTGACTGATGCTGGATTTTTGAGGCCATATTTGAGAGTTTAACAAGACTAGTAGTCTACACTTGGGCACAGCAGTGCCTTGGGCTAAATGCTAACATCAGCATGCTAACATGCTCACAATGACAATGCTAGCATGCATGAATATTTCACATGTTTGTCATCTTGCAAGTACAGCTGAGGCTGATGGGAACGGCATTAGTTTTGCAGGTATTTGGTCAAAAACCAAAGTAGGCCTACTGGACAAACTGAAATTTTGACCTGACAAATTAGTTGATGAGGAAATGATGAAATCTACAGTTTACAGGAGTAGAAGAAGAAGCACTGTATGTTAGCTTTACAGCTCATAGAGTCCAGAGGCAATTAAGGAATTGCTTGGAAAATCAATAGAGCACTTTAGTTGTATGTATTACATCAGCATGGCTATTTCCTCTCTCTGCTGACTCTCAGGCCTCATGGCCACGACCAGCCGTAAACACTCTGGGCTGTGGTTGTCATTTTAACATCCTACATTCTGTATTTGTCCTTCTTTTCTTAGCTGTGGATAAATCACATAGAGAGCCAAAGTGAAACCAGGTCCTGATCCAGAAGTAGGAAAACTTCATTCAAAATCCCATAGACATTTATAACAAAGCAAATAACTAAAAAATCCAGGCTTGAAACAGAGCCTTTCTCAACAGTATGTCGTGTTGTTCATTCCATATTTGTTAGATAAGGATGGTAAAAAAAATATAATATTGTTGTTTATTTAATATTTCTGTTTTTCGCGGCCTTTAACAAACACCATTTCCCATAAGCCCTAGATCATCACGGGTTAAATGTCACAGCTTGACAAAAGAGGCAAATTCACGGGCGAATCGAGGGGTCGCAGTTAGTTCAGAACTGTCCGTAATAACAGCAGGACAGAGAGGAGTAAAAATAAAGAGATGCAAAATTGACCTTAGAAGAGAGTGTTTGCGATTATTATGGTAATTTGGGAGTTGTAGTTTTTTTGTATGCTAAAACGTGTATCATAGTTTAACTTAAAAACACAAAGGTTTCAACTTCTACAAGCAAGTGCTGTAGTGGAGCCAATTTGTCCTTGAATATGGAAAGTAAACCCGGGGAACATGCTTTATTTTTTCAGAAGGACTGATAAAATAAATGCTGGACTACAGAAGTTGGTGGATCAGAGGCTTCGGTTCCCTATTTGACAGCTCTTTTCTCATTCATACAGTAAAAATTTGGAAGTCGGTAGTTACAAACTGTTTTAATTGTATTGTCCCTTTAGTTCCAGAAGTGCCTGATGACACAGGTTGGATAGATTCCTACAAGCGAAAGACGAAGACGTGTAGCGAGCTTTATGGAGAGCAAGAAAGAAAAAACATGGAGACACATAGAGAGCGGGAATAGGGAATTGGGTAAATGAGGACAGTGTTTTTGGCTCGCACCAAATACTCCATGATTCCTGAGTGGTCTCAGTTGCTGCACGTCGCTGCACAATGTTAGTGGGTCAGGACATAAATAAACTGAGAAACCCTTCAAACCTCTCAGCAAAAAGTAAGAATGCAGCATTAGCTCAGCCGAGTCACATAGTGGCCCACTACAATCCTGTACAGCCAACTGGTTGGGACTACTGTGAAAGTCACACAGTATACACATTCGATACACCCCACTGTACTTATTCAGGGTAAGAGGGGGTTGAGACTTATCCCAGCATGCACTGGGCAAAAGGCAGGGAATCACCCTGGACCAAGGCCCCCGGAACAGCGCTCTGTGAGGAGATTTTGGCATAAAAAAACAAGTTTCCCATAGACAAATATTACAAAAAAACATCTGTAAAACCACTAAGAAATAATTCACAAGCACTCTGAAAATGACTC
This sequence comes from Maccullochella peelii, assembly GCA_002120245.1. Lineage (NCBI taxonomy): Eukaryota > Metazoa > Chordata > Actinopteri > Centrarchiformes > Percichthyidae > Maccullochella > Maccullochella peelii. The sequence goes on along the minus strand of LKNJ01002702.1, from coordinate 42,628 downwards.
TCCAGAAGAAAGTTAGCCAACTAAGTTAGGCGCTACAATGAGGCTGGTGAAAGTTTTATTGGAGTGAATGGATTGCTATCTTGAAATCCAGTTTTTGTAATACATCCAGGCCCTGTACAGGTTGCTAGTCTGTCGCAGGGGAAACAGGGCAAACACACAGACAGACAAACACATTCACACTCAGATTCACAGCTGCAGTTTAAGATGTTACAGGAGTTTAGTGTTGGGCAGCTGGACTGTACCTCCAACCCCCTACAAAACATTTGGCATAAAGACTCACCATGGAAAATGATGATTCGGGTACAGCTCTGGTATTTTTTGTTGGAAGAAACAGCAGTCAACATTATTGATGTTGGTTGGTCCAACAGTTTTCAATGTCAACGCCCTCTCCACACATCACAGTACAAGACTAGCCTTCTCTCTCTCTTCTGCCACACATATGGATGTATGAGATATTCCAGTGAACTGTGTGTGAGTGTGCAAGACCCTGTCTGTCTGTCTGTCTGTTCCAGGCAGGTCTCCTCCCTGCTGCTCACCTTCAAAATGTCCGCCACACCCCGAGAATACCACGGAGAGCAGTGGAGATAACTCCCGTTGTCACACAAACACACACAAACTAGCATCCCGTCTAGGTCGTGACTCTGTGCTGGACCTGTGCCGTGGATCAACACCTCACCCACTGAGAGCCTACGCAGGGTTGAAACATCAAATAATCCAATCCCCAGTTTTTCTCTCTTCTCATATGATATGCCAGTGTTTCCCTGTTCGTAGAGTTACTTAGATTATTTATTTACTTTTCTGCCGCTGACTGCCACCACCTAATATACTGTACCCCTGACATATGAGGACAACACACAGCAACATTTAATTTCTTTTCTTTTACACATAATCTCCAGATATTTCTTCAAACAAACACACACAGATATCCCATTCTTCCACCCGACAATTCTCTAACCTCACATATCCTGTGCAGGGTCGTAAGGGGCCTATCACAGCACACTTTGGGCACAAGTAATTAGCCCTGTAATTGGGTCTATTACAGGGCTAACACACACAAGGCAGACAGCCATTAACACTTTAAAGGTACTAAAGGTACTAAACTACACTAAACCTCCATGTCTTTGGACTGTGGGAGAAGCTGGAGCACCTGAAGGAAACCACACAGGCACAGGGAAAACATGCAAACAGCAACTGTCCTGCGCCAAATATTGTCCCTAGGTGGTTAAACATCCTCCACAAATTTCCAATTTTGCCACTGCAAGAATTATTGCAAATAATTAATGCCACCATTATTTGTTCCAGCCATTATGGAATTGACGTTAATTAGTCATTTTAACCAGCGACAGTCAGCTGAAAATGAGAAGTCTGCTACCTTTCAGTATGTTTTCCATTGCGTTTTGTTAATAAAAAAAAGAGTGGCGTTTTGTGGCTCCGGAGGGAGCTGTGTAAAATCTGCCTCACGTGATGTCACTTGAGTCAGTGTGGGTTAGGGTTGAAGAGTACAAGTTTGACGATGACAAAAACATCTGGGGGTGTGGAGTTAGAAAGAAGTGAGCTTACCAGACCTCTGCAGCCCGCTCCTCATCTCTGCTTGAGGCTAGCAGCTTGAGGCTACATTAGCCGCTACTAGCATAGCACACCCGAATCTCTGAGCCAGCTGTTGCCAGTCGAGTTGCATTGTGGGTAATGTAGGCGGCAGTTTTTGAAAAGGAAGAAGAATGCGTGGGAAAAAAAGACAATATCTCTGGTTCTGCCGCATCAATTTTGATCCTTTCCTTTTTTTAAAAACTGTCCTTCATGTGTCAGACAATGTTAATGTTAATGCTAAAAACTCTTTTTACTTTGCCAACAAGGAACCAGATCCAAAATGGAGCTAGCTAACAGAACCAAACCCTAATCCTGGATAATATATAATAGTCCAAGCCTTTATTGCATATTGTTTTCAATTTGCTTCTCTTGAAGTTGTATTTTTTAAACACTTGCCACAATTTATGTCAAAATAAGCACAACTTTTTTTTAAAGTTAATTTGGGCGACGATAATCACAATGAAACTCTGCAAGAGCCTGGCGGGACTGCTACGTATGACAGCAACTTTGCCTTTAAAAGCTGCATATAAACAAGGAGGTGTCTCATTTCAGTCAGATTAATTCAACATACCGTGATGCCACTGCGCTAAACACTAATCTGGCTGTAGAAAAGGAAAAACAAAAACTGTGGTGTGTTCAGTGACATAAGGATGGGCTAAATCTGCTGATATGCAAGTGTGTGGGTGTGGGTGTGTGTTTGTAAATGAATGGACTGTCCCAGTTCTTAGTGTCGATCTTCCACTTTAGAGGAGAGAGGAGAGAACAGAGAGCTGCGGGGATGCTGCGGAAAGGGAGGATAAAAGCCCTAACTAACAACATCCTCATCTTCTCTCCCTCTCTCTGCCCACTCTCCAATTTCCTCCTCTTTTTCTGCCACAAGTCAGCTCCCCCTTGATCTAACTCCACATCTCTCTCTGTGTGCTGTCTCTAATTCCCCTTCATTTTAATTTGATTTCATCCTTCTCTCTCCTATCTCTTTTTCGCAGTATGTTGGGGATGTTATAATGTTACTTCTCCCCCACATCCGCCTCTACCCCTCCTTGTCATCCCCATCCACCAATCACGATACTTGGCAGGCTCTGCACCAATCCTCTGGCCCAGCAACCCCCTCTATAGCCGTGTTACAGTGATCATTACAGCCTGGTGCCGCGAGGGTGGCATAAAACATGCTGCCTTATTAGACTTCTCCTTTCTATCAAACACTTCTTCTCCATCTCCGCAGTCCCTAAAACCCCCCACTTCCCAACTCTCCTCCTCTAACCCTCCTTTATCCCTTTGCTTTCCTTTCAGATTTCATCTTGGCTCTCTACTCTGTCTTCTCCCCACTCCAGCTGTCGTTTCTCCTCTGCTCTATAATGCAGTCATTCTATAATTCATAATGCTCTCTCTTCAGTTAGGTTACTCGTTTCCAACTTTGTCATCTTGGCTGAGTGCTGTCAGATTGACAGTGGTGGCATCTGGTGCTCCAGCTTGAAGATGCTTCACATGTGTTAGGCTTCATGAGACTTAACGTTATCTTACAAATGACTCTGCATTCTTCTGATGACAGAAATAAGTTAGCTTGTCACTGTGTGATGAGTAAGAAAAACCGACAATGTTACTGTTTCAACTCAGTTTCTGTAAGTGGCAACAAAAATCTGCAACAATGGAGAGATCGAAAGAGTGGGAAGAGGAGAGAAAGATGGCTGTGTTTCATGTTGATAAGTCTCAGTTGACATTGTTTTGTAGATCTTTTATTGAGTCAGATCTCACATTTTCTTTCATCTGTTTGTATGCTTCTGTCACTGTCAAACAAAAAGACGTGGTCGTAAATGTCTGCAGCAAAATCACTGGTACTCAAGAGATACATCTGCCTATTTTGTACAATTAGTAGTTAATAGCATCGTAAATTAGCGATGGATCCAATGACTATGTGTGATGTGAAAGGAGTCTTCACCCGACTCTGCAGTTCTCATCAGCTCAACAGAGCATTTTAGCATCTTTAAGCTCACTGTTTTGGTTTTCCAGCCCGCAACTTTACTGTTCAGTTCACTCTCATCAACCTTGTTTTTATTGCCACAGCAGGCGGCTGTTTTCAGCAATAAAGCTCTAATAAACCCACTGTACGCTACCTGTCCAGCACCAAACGGCAGACACGCAAAGTCAGAGACTAGCTGGTGAACATAGAGGAGCATTTAGCTGCTAAAGAGCCAGATATTTCCCTCAGGAGTTGGTGGAGACCAAAAACATAGCTAAAAGGAGAGTGGCTAACGATGTTCACTAACACATTCGTCATATCAACTTTATAAGGAGCCAATACTCTATGTCAATGTTCTATTTAAAACAAAAAACAACCCAATGAATGCAGGTTTAAAGAAAGCAGGGTTCATTCTGTGCGACACCTCCCACAACTTTAACCAACATTTTTATCATCCCCTCTGCCATCTCTCAGCTAAACTCTGTGAGGAAAAGGTAACATGAGCACATACACATATATATACCCTTTCAGGGTCTACATTTTAAATATTATATTAAATGTTTTTATTGATTTGTATCTGATTTTATATTTCTACACACAATTAATATTGCTTTATATTTCTATGATATGTTTATATGCTTTGTGTTCCGTTTCTCAGCTGCACAACCAATTGCCTTTTGGGGACAAAGTGAGTAACTGACTGACTGAGGAGTGGATTTAAATTGATGTAGAAGCAGGGGACATGAGGTATGCAAGAGTGAGGAAAGGAGAAACAGTAAAGGGCTGCAACTAATAATTATTTCCATTATCAATTAATCAGCCAATTATTCTCTCGAGCAATAAATCATTTGGTTTATAAAATCTGTGAAAAATGTCTCGGTTGCTCAGAAAAACTGTCCAAAACCCGAAGATATTCAGTTTACTATCATGTTAGATTAAGGAAAGCAGTAAGTCTTTGCTTGATCAATGCATAAATTACAGTGTGTAGCAAGAATAACAGAGTATAACTGTGTATTGTGTGATGAAAATGAAATGAAAATGTTATTTGAAAACAAATTTGTGGGCATTACAAGCATGACTGCTTCTGAATGATGATAAAGGCACAAAATGTTGAGCTTGATTAATCTTCTTTGAACATATGAAAGATTTGAAGAAACAAAAAAAGAGACGTTCTTTAAAAAATGTCTTTTCTAAAAGTTTTCTGAACTGTTACACAAGTAAATTCTTGTGTATTTTAAATACTTTTTCCACAAAAAACTAATTTAGGGAGTCATTAAAATTTTTCTTGCAAACAGACAATATTATCTTTCTTAAAAGCTTCATACAACGTTCTACATACTATGTAAATGAATAAAGTGTCTGTGTATTCATACAGAAAAAATGGAAAAATGGAAAGTAAACAAAAATAAGTGTAAGGATTGAATATTTATATGGGCAGCAGATCTAGTGGAGTATTAGGGAACAAAGACATATATAGACACGCTGGCTGAAGAATGAGTAGGCTTCAAATATGAATCTTGGCTTAAATAAGTGTCAGGGGATTAATGTGGTACAATGCCTGGTCACCAGGGACCTGTGTGTGTGTGTGTGTGTGTGTGTGTGTGTGTGTGTGTGTGTGTGTGTGTGTACCCTGCTTCCTCCCCCCAGTCCCAGAAACAGAAGCGTGGCAGAACAATACAGCCTTCTGCCAGCCGACAGAGATGCAGGCAGGGAGGGAGACATTGAAAGAGAGAGCAGTGAGGGGAGGGAGGGAGGAAGATAAAGAGAGATAGGGTGGAGAGAGCAGAGAGGAGGCTGCAGATGAAAAAAAAAAGCCAGAATCGAGTCCTTCCCAAAAATAAACCTCAAAAGAAACAATGTTTCCATCCCCCTTCACTAATTCTCCTCTCGCTTCAAAATAATAGACCTCTCTTAGTCACCCCTGTATACGATCTTTGTTGTCACCCCCTCCCTTCGTATGAAATGGTATTTAGGATGCAGTTCCAAAGGGAAATCTTCAAGATCACTTGTCTTATTTTCAAATCATCTGATCTTCATCATCTCAAATATCTTACTAACAGCTACATCTTTTTCTCATTTGGTTAAAATTGCATTTTCCTTAGTTAAAGTCCTTCAGATCATGTTTAAACACAAAGAGTTTACAGCCAACGCTAGCTGCTCTGTGAGGCTGTACTGAGGTACAGTGGTGCTTTGAGCTAAATGCTAAAGTCAGCATGCTAACATGCTAATGTTTTATATAGTTTTATATAGTTTAGTTTAGTTCAGTATCTTAGTGTATCGTGTTAGCATGCTAACATTTGCTAATTAGCACTTAACACAAAGATCAGCTGATGCTAATGGGAATGTCAGTAGTCTTGCAGATATTTGGTCATAAACCAAAGTATTAGACTAATTAAATTGTTGACCTGATGATAGCTGGCTGATGAAAAGTTAATGGATCACTAAAGTGATTACAATTCATCCTGAGGAGGGACATGAATTTGACCAAATTTCATGACAATCCAGACATTTCACTTAAAACTACAAATGTCCACCACATGGTGGTGCTAGGAAGAAATGTAAGAGGACCATCAACGTAATTAGGATACACTGTCTGGAGACCATGAATGTCTGTACAAAGTTTTATGGCAATCCATCCAATAGTTGAGATATTTCAGTCTGGAGGTGGACTGACTGGCAGGATCAACAGACTGACATTGCTTTCCCCAGAGCCACGCCGCTAGCATGGCTAAAAACCTCTGTTTTATGTATTTTTTGTTTCTTCCTTTCTTACATAATCTGCATGTACCATTAACATTAGCAATATAGCTTTATATTGTTATTTATGTGCTTTGTTTGATATTAACTTGAGCATTGATAAACTCAAACTCAAACCCAATAAATAAAACATTCTATTAATCAGGACATCTCATAATGTATGCTAAGGTAAACATTCACGTCTCAATCTATTCTGCTCTTTTATTGTCTATGTCTGAGTGTGTGTGTGTGTGTGTGTGTGTGTGTGTGTGTGTGTGTGTGTGGGTGTGTGTGTGAGTGAGAGAGTGTGTGTGAGAGAGAGAGAGTGTGCGTTATTTAAGACAAAGGACAGAGTAGAGGTCAGGTGAAGCCGACACAGATTGCCTCAGAGTCTGGAGTCACACTATCACTAAAAGCATAAGGTCTGAAATGATAAAGGAAACAAGCAGGAGAAGGGAAATGATGCCAATGAGTCTGACTGAGAGTAGTGTTTTCATTACACGTCTCTGCCTAAAAGCCCATTTGGTTACACACACTGATTTTGTCCTGTTGCCAAATTCAGTCCCTGCTGAAAGCAATATTTCCCTCTTCTACTGCCTTGGAAGGTCAGCCCACAGATGGCTTTTGCACAAATATTAATATGTGCGTTACAGTTTTCAAAATGAATGATGCTTCAAACATAGGAAAATAAAATAATGCCCCAACATGCACTGCATATTAAAGATGTGATATGTAGTCAGACTATCAGTAGGTGCACAAACGTAGCAGAGCAGTCAATCAGACAATCAGCCAGTCAGCCACACAATCAGACAGGCAGTCTCCTAATGAATAAGTCAATCAGCTTACCAATAGTGCACTATAGTCAGTCAGTTTACCAGCACAGCCAACCAATCTGAAAAGCATGACTGACTGCAGTGCTACAAGGCACTGAACTTGTTCATGCTTTGCAGCTTAAAAGGATAGCATGGCTTGTAGTTAAAGCATGCAGCTAATAGCTTTAATGGCAGCTGCACGGTGCATTGGTCTCAGTGGTGCTCGTAATGCATGGCTTTTGTTTTCCAGCTTCCTGTAAGAACCATAAACACACCATACTGAACACAGCACTGACCAATGGATGGATAGGCATGGAATGCATTACTAAATCAATTTAAAATAAAAGGTGGGAATGAAAGGAATGAAATTTCATGCAGTGCTGCATAATGTAGAGGGAGTGTGTATACATGATATAGCGAGAGGCATAGAGGCCCAAAGACTATAAGACTAGAAAATAATTCTATTCGGAAAGAAGATGAACTCATGGACCAAGCGAAGGTATTAAGACAAAGTTACAGCACGTAACTTCCCCTAAAACCACAAATTGTTGTTCTTACATTTCTGTTTGTGTACCAATTAAACTAAACGATATGCCACTTGTTCATTAGTGAGCTTTGGAGAGAATTAAGCTAGCTGTTTCCTCCTGCTTCCAGTCTGTATGCTAAGCTAAGCTAATCACTTCTCAGCTTTAGCGCAACACTTAACGCTCAGACATGAGAGCGGTATCAGTTGTCATCTAACTCTCAGCTAGAAAGTGAATAAGCGTATTTGGTAAAATGTCAAACTATTCCTTTATTAAAAACTGAGCTAGTCAGAACATGGTTAGCCTAATTTAGCATAAAGACTAGAGGTAGGGGCAAATATTCAGCATATCCAAAGTTCAAAAATGCCTACCAACAACTCTAAAGCTGACTATAATTAACACGTTTATCTTGTTTGTTTAATCCATATAAAAACAGAAATATAAAAATGACAATTTGTGATTTTAGGGGGAATTATGTACTGGAACCATTCTTGGTAAACAACAGATAGGTGCCATGTCATCACTGTGAGTCTGTTTCCACCTGCCTTCAGTCTTTAAGCTAAGCTATGCTAACACGTCCTGACTCCTACCCTGTACTTAATGCACAGACATGAAACTGATACTGATCTTCTCAGGTAACTCTCAGAAAGAAAGCAAATACCGGTATGTATCTTTCCCAAATTGCGGAAATATTTCTTAAAGATGCAAGGGGAGAGTGAGTAAGAGAAGGAGAGTGCATAAAAGATAAAGGGAGGGACACTGACATCTAGTGTAGCGTACTATCTGTTGAATCTAAATCATCTGAGAGGACACAAAGCCAAGCCGGGTATAGAGACAGTGTCAGACAGACAGAGAGACGGAGAAGTGGGGTGAGCTAAAGTGAGGTGAGGAAAAGAAAAGAAAGGTAATTGAGGTGATGTGATCCGAGGAAGGAGAGGATATTTTTTGCACCATGGTGCCAAGAATTGGCCCAGGGCAGACAGTGTTATAGATTTACCTTGAGTGAGCCCAGGATAGCCGACACCCGCCCCTACAACATTACGCTACAAACACAGAGAAACTGCTGATGTCACTCTATACACACAATACTACAGCAACACGTTTCCCTCACCTGTTGCCTTAATAGAGACGCCATAAATCTGTGATCACACACACACAAATTGCAGCTTGTGCTGTCAAGGTCAAACCTCCCTCCTGCATTTCTGCTCACATTCATGCTGTTCTGATTTGTCAGTGTCAACATTCAAAAAGAGTTCTGCCTTGGATTCCTTTCAGTGTTTGATGAAAGCACGTCATTATGCAGTAGATCTATTACACATCCAACATGGTGAAGATTGTCGATACATTCTGATGCCTTCAAATTGATACTGGTGTCAAACTTTGGGTGTAATGTAATTTACAGTATTCTTATCTCTGAGAAAAAAAATACACATTGAAATATCAATATTTTGTAGTCACTAAGCCACATTTAAACACCAGTTATAAAAACACTGAAGGGGGAGACAGTCCTCACCAGAGAAACAACAGTATTGGTCATCGTTGGTTCAGATTTACCTGACAAGGACCTCCTTTGGTCTTGCAAATTATGACGTTTATCTCTCAGTAGCAAAGGCTGAAGCAACACAAGAGGTTAAGGGACCTTTGTTGTCATGGTTATAATAATAATAACCACTTGGTTATGATTATAGATTGATCGCGGTCATAGTTAAAAGAAACCAACGCTGACTGTCAAAAGTCCCAAAAGTTTGGTTGACCCATCCAACCACCCTGACCTCCTCCTGCCTGTGTGAATTTTATGGCTCTATAGTCAAGTCTCCATCTAAATTAAGCACAATGTTTAATCGAATTTCCAGACAATGTGCATAAGAAAATGCTAATTAATGCATGTTTCCATCCACTAATGTGATGCGAATATTAGGAGTTGGGCGAATCAAGAAAAACAGTTGGTAGTGCTGATTTTCCACTTGGGTAACATTAAACCATTGCAGAGGAAGAGGGCGCAACGAGATGACGTAATTAAGCGAACTCAAAGGAACTAAAACGATGTGGAAAACTTAATTTGAGGAAGTCTCCTCATCGCTCCACACATCGCTGATATTTTCGTCAGCCCCCATTTTTAGTCTCTTCAGTGGACGTTTAAGTCACGTGCTTCGTGTGCATCATGATTTACTCGCTAGGGCTGTTTCCTTTGCACTTTGCTGCATTTTTGCTTTTATTGATACACCAACTTTTACACCTCAGTCAAGCATTAGAAGCGAACCTTTATGCAATATTTAGAATTTTTTTTTTTTTTTAATTTTCCAGTGTTTCCACTCAGGTTTTTTAAGCACAAATTGAAAATGCACATAAAAACAGGCAAACACTCTATAGCATTACCCGACTTCCTTGTTTGCTCCTGACAAACAGTCATAATTACTGCAAGCTCTTAAGGGCTTTGTCACTTGAACGTAAACATACGTCATTTTTTGCCATTTGCTGTAATGACTGATGCTCTCGACAGTCTCCCATAATGAGATTTTCAAAGATAACCCTCCAGAGAGCGTTCGGCTCAATATGAAAAAATAAAACTGTTTTGGTGCTTGTCTTTGTGGTATCACTACGGCCTCACAACAACCCTGACTTCCTGTGACCACGGGAAGTAACGTCTCTATCCATTTTGACCTTGATGCTAATGAGGTCACTGGTATTGACTCTTTGTGACAGGTGGCTAACCTTGGACTAATGATGACCTCAGGCTAGTCAGCATGTACACACATACACACGCATGCACACAAGCCCTTATGTCAGCATGTACACACTCAGGCAAACAAATGGTTTTAAGCACCGGGCCAATCACAGCTAGACAAATAAAGGCACACACACAGGTCAACAAAGTTATTAAAACACTGAACCGCACATCAACGTCGACTTCAGCTGAAATGTTTTGTCAAATGCTGTCACTGCAGTGAGGATGATTATTGATTTGAAGTCAGACCTATTGATCACCTTATGGATGTTTGTGTGTCGAGTCCTTGCACACACACACACACACACACATACACACACACACACGCACTAAAACAATCCACACCTAACCGCAGGGTGTGACTGCTGATGCTCTTGGCTCCAGTACAGATTCCTCCCCTGAATTCACACACCTTTCACATCACAGTATCCACACTGAATCACAGGACACACACATTATTTTCAGCAGAGGGGGATGAAACAGGGGATGTTCACTGCGAAGACATAAAGAAAAATGTTTGAAAAACTGAAGAGTCATTACAACAATGATGTCAACCCAGTGGGTTTCTCATGTCTGTCAGAAGTATTTTATAACTCACCAGTACATAAGTGATCATCTCTGTCTCTTTCACACACACACACACACACACACACACACACACACACACACACACACACACACACCATATTAATAGCAACACTGCTGCCTAAAATACCAGTCTGTCCTCTATAGCTGATTCCTGGTATCTTTTCTTTTCTTCCCTGCCCATGTTCTCTACTCATCCACCTTTCTCTGTCTTTTACCCCCTCCCTACCCCCTCAGTATTCCCAGTGGGACCACCCCTCTTGTCACTGGGTGTGTATGTGCATGTATGAGTGTGTGTGTGTGTGTGTGTGTGTGTGTGTGTGTGAGAAGGCTGCATCATGACAAAAGAGAACCTCCCAGACCGACACGTCTAAAGCCTTTCTCTCTCCACTGTGTCAGCTCTGTGCTCTTATTCCTCCATTACTTTCCCTAATTTTTTCTCTTTCAGCTCTTATTTTTTTCTCCCTCCAAACTCCTCATCCTTCCCTCCTCCTCCTCTTTCTCTACCTTTTTCTTTACTTCGCGGGAACGCTTCCTCGCCGCTTTCTTCTTCTCCTTCTCGTCCTCCGCAGCGTTGAGGTTCTCATCCGCCTTTTTCTTCAGCTGCGAGGCGGCATGCGCCATGCTGCTCCAGTCCAATTAATCCTCACAGGTGGGAATGGGAGAAGGGACGGAGAGATGAATGGAGGGATGGAGTGTGGACCCAAAGTCTCCTCTTTAGCCTTTTCTTCTTAGCTCTTAATTATCTTTTTGTTCCCCCTATCCTTGGCTGTGCTTTTGTTGGAGAAGGAGTCCTCACAGGTGTGTGAGAGGGAGATTGTCTAGGAAGGATTTTCCTCTCCTCGTTTTCGAGATTCTCCTTTCTTTTGTTCTTTATCTCCCTCAGAGGCTATTCACAGTGTGCAGATGCAAAGGTCCAGTGTGGGGCAGTACAGAACATACTCCTCTGTTTCAACTCCTCAAGCTCCACCGCTGTGAAGTCAGCTGTTTCCACTGCTCAATGCTCACAGTGCAAAACATGTGCCAATTATAGCAAATACAAAAAAAATATATTCATATGATCCACAGTCAGGTGAAATTGTCCTCTTAATTAAGAATAATGTATAAAAACAGCTCAGTTACAGATACATTAGTAGAGCTCCAGGGTTGGAGGTCCAAGAAGGGGCTCAAGCTCCAGCCACTAGCCCAGCAGAGCGCTCTGTCCTCTGGGTAAATAAACTGGTCCTGCTGCCTGCTTGACTGGTTCCCAGAGCCTGCCGCCTGCACCTGAGCACTGAGCCATCCTCTATGTACACACGTCTCGCCGGGACATATGAACAGGATGAAAATGACAGTGGAAAGGAGGTTGAGATAGGAGGAGGAGGAAGAGGAGGAGGAGGGAGGGGTGAGAAAGGAGGAGGCAGAGAGAGGTAGAGAGAGCAGCTGGGACAGCAGAAAAAAAGGAGGGAGTAGGGTGGGATGAATACCTCTGCTTAGTACCAGCTGGCTATGGCTGAGAGAGAAAGAGAGAGAAAGGGAGGATGATACTTCACACAGGGTACATACAGTACACACACACGCTGGGTGTCCAGCAGTATGTGCGCAGCCATGATGCTCCTGTTATGAAACTTCTTTCACTCAGCCTCTTCGCTGCCTTGATCTCCACTGTTCTTCCTTCTTGGTCACAGTCGTACCCAAACAACAGCTGACGATAAACAATCAAATTACAGACATGGTGAATCTCTTACTGACCTAAATTTACTTTCATCACAGGTGTCAGAATTCTATATAGTTAAACTGAGAACAGATCCAACAATGAATGACAATTAACCAAATGTTCAACCAACCAATCAGCATAAAGTCGAGTCCAGAAGTGTAGAATCTGTAACTGGTTGTACTGTAATAAACCCAGACAAACAGTAAGCCTAACTAAATGTCATACATGTATCAAAAAATATTTATTGTTACATTTGTTGTCATCGAGATACATGCGATTATTTATCGTGATATAGATTTTAGTTCAGAAGCTCAAATCTAAAATGTAACATAGGCTTGATTTTGATTTAGGTGGGCGGGGAGGTATATCTACTGCAAAAGAACTTAAAGAGACGTTACCTACCCAATTGATTTTACAGCAATTAACATTTATAGTTAATTGAAAAACACTAGGTTTGGACTTGTCAGTCGGTCAGTCCACCACTTTGGTTTAGACTAACATATCTCAACAACTATGGGATGGGTTACCATAACATTTTGACATTTATGGTCCCCAGAGGATACATCCTAAAGACTTTGGTGATCCTGTGACTTTTCCTTTAAACAACATGAGGCTGACATTTGTGGTGAAATGAAAAGTGAAATGTCTCAACTATTGGATGGATTGCCATGAAGTTTGGTACAAACATTCATGTTCCCCTCAGGATGAATTGTAACTTTGGTGATCCCTTAACTTTTCATTTAGTGCCACCATCAGATCAACATTTTAATTTGCCCAATAATTTGGTTCATGAACAAATACCTGCATAACTAATGAAATTCCCATCAGGCTCAGCTGTACTTTGTGTTTAGTGCTAATTAGCAAATGTTAGCATGCTAACACACTAAACTAAGATGGTGATTATGGCAAACCTGCTAAACATGTTAGCATTGTCATTGGGAGCATATTAGCATGCTGATGTTAGCATTTAGCTCAAAGTACAGCATCACAGAGCTGCTAGCTTAGCTGTAGACTCTTAGTTTTGTTTTGGTTACACAATGTTTCTATATTTTTCTTTATTGTCACATTTATGGAGGCCTTTCAAATACAAATAAGTAAGTCACTGAGATAAAGACAAAGTCACACCTTTCATTTAACGTTTTTGTCTTTTTGCACTAGCCAAAAGAGATTTTTTTTTATTCAAAATAATGATTTGGAAAAATAACAAACATTTTCACTTGGATTTTAGAAATAAACGAGAAAGACACATGCAGGCTCCTGTGCACTAATGGATAAATTATTAAGATTCTAATGTATTATTCATCAGAAATTGATACACTCAGATATGGGAGAATCATACCTTAAGGGGATGCCATTATGCTTTCTGTGCAATTACCTACTTTCAAGGAAGCAGTACCTGTCAGCTTTAAATTAATGAGAAGCAAAAAAATCCAGATTGTTGCAAAAAGGATAATTTTCTACACTTGAATATAACAAAGCCTGATGAACTAATACCAGACAACTATTTAAAATTCAAATGTTCTTAGAAGACCTATGTAATGTTTTCCTCGATGTATCAAAATGATCCCAAAAATGTAATTTACAGCTTTTGCAGTGAGTGTGTGCAGAGCGATCAATACCTCAATCAATATCTCTGCATGTGTTTATGTCTCATTTTTCCAGTATGTGTGTGTGTGAGACGAGTGCTGGTATGAGCTCATGTCGGTTGACTGCAGCCTTTGAATATTAACAACATGGGAGAGGGGCTGGGATAGCACCCCATGACGGGCACATGTGACAGCTGAGCAGGCCTGCTATTGGCTGCCTGGGATGTGAGAGAGCAGTAATTGGCTACTTAGAAAGGGAGGTCCCACCCACAAAATGACAATAACAAAGAGGAGAGGAGAAGAGAGGAGAGGATGTCTCAACACATACAACCCACATTTTATAGTTATTAACTCTACCTCTAATTTAATGTTTCTTAAACTACAGATGACAAGACCTAACATATTTTGCCAGAGGATGACTTATAAGTGAATCACAGGAAATGTGGTAATATCACATACTGGTATGTGTTTTGCACGTTACACTAACGTAACCTTTAAGCATAACAGCCAAGCTGCTCTACAGCTTGTGCTCCAGATATTTCCCTCTGGGTATGAGCCAATGAGTGAATGGACACTTAGACCTGACTTGAATGGCATTAACAACCCTACACTTAATTGTACGCGGTGACCGTGTGTGTAACTCCTGCAAAGAAAGCTGTTAGTGCTGGGTATCGAACCTCATTACTTTTTTGATTCTGGCTAAAGTGCATATGTAGCACAGAGTATCGTAAAGTGACAGTTATTACACAGCTGCTTGTGTTTGGACATTTTCGCTGTGTGGCTCTAGGGATGGCAATGTAGGTCGCTCCACCACTTTGGTCCAGACGAAAATATCTCAACAACTTTTGATGGATTGCCATGAAACTTTGTACAGACATTCATGTTCCCCAGAGGATAAATCCTACTGACTTTGGTGATCCCCTGATTTTTCATCTAGCGCCACCATGAGGTTCACATTTGTGATTTTGAGTGAAATGTCTCAACAGCTATTACATAGATTTCCATGAAATTTGGCACACACATTTAAGTTCCCCTAAGGATGAATTGTAATAAGACTTGTGATCCCCCAGCTATATATCTAGCACTGTCATCAGGGCAGACATTTTAATTTGTCCCATACTTTGGTTTCTGACCAAAAACCTGTAGTACTAATGACCCTCCCATCCGCCTCACCTGTACTTTATGTTTAGTGCTAATTATGAAATGTTAGCATGCTAACACGCTAAACGAAGATGGCGAACATGGTCAACATTATACCTGCTACACATCAGAATGTTAGCATTGTCATTGTGAGCATGTTAGCATGCTGATGTTAGCATTTAGCTCAAAGTACTGCTGTGCCTAAATACAGCCTAACAGCTGCTAGCATTACTGTAGACCCTTAGTCTTGTTAAATGAAAAAGGCTTTTGTAAAGAAACTTGTTTGCTCACTCACTGTAAGTCCCTTTTTAACAGTGTTAAGTGGGTGCCTAAAGTGCACATTGTTTCATCTAAAAATAATAAAAAAGAAAGTTTCCTCTCATGTATCATTCACAATCTTTAGGTGCACTCAGTTTGTTGTGATATATGCTCAAACAGCCTCAAAAACAGAACATATTTAAAGTGAAATGTTCCATGAAGCAGAAAACTTCAGCCCACGAAATGCCTGAGGCTAATCACAGGCCAATCTTCAGTTACTGCACCATAATAAGCCATCAGTCAGAGAGTGACTTCAGATGGGATTTATTGGACTAATCCTTCATTATCTCCATCTGTAAGAGGAGCTTATGAATTGGATGTGCTAGCCGTTAAAGGCTTTCTGTCTGTCCTGAAACTGGGATTAACAGCAGGTGATTTCTCTGTACATGGATCAAAAATGTAAAACTAGCCTAACAAAAGAGGAAGATGTTGAAAGGTTTAAGGGTTTGGCTTGTTGTCTCTGGTGGTCTTTACAGTGACATGACTCTTCTCTCAGTTTTTAATATCATACTTTACCAGAAGAGAGGAAACAGCACACTCAGGAAAAATGTCAGGCTCTAGATGTGGGTCAGCAGCAAAGATGCCAGTTGTTTTTTGCATATGCTCCTTTTTCCATCTCTGCTATGTTTTTCTTTTATCAATCTTTCTAGCTCAGTCTAATGCTATCCACTGCCTGCAGCAACCTGCTCAGTGCGACAGCCATGAAACTGCAGTTAATCAAGTCATGGGCAAGTGTGTGTTACTGGCCTCCGCTGGGTATAAACAATATTGCACCCTGGAAGGATGAACACAGTATGGCCTCCAGGGGTAATCAGAGAACTGAGGCTCATTTCATATATGAAAAGATAAATACAACAACACAAAATGACAAAACATCATCATGTAATTTTCCAAGGTGAACTGTTGACCTGTAACCATACAGTCCTTTGGAATTTGTCTGAATTAGAGCTATTAATTAATTGACAATAAATCTGTTTTTTCTGTTTTTGCGATTAATCATTATAAAATGTCAGAAAATTGAATTGAAAAATGCTCATTACATTTTCCATGAGCCCAAGTCGACATCTTTAATTTGATTATTATGTCCGAACAGTCCAAAACCCAAAGATATTCAATTTACAATGATACCAAACAGAGTAAAGCAGCACACATTCACATTCAAGAAGCTAGAAACAGGAAACACCATTTAGCATTTTTGCTAAATAAATTAAACAATGAATCAGTTTGCAAACTGCTTATACTGGTGTGTGTTGACAGAAGAAAATGACCAAAAAAAGCCAACATAAGAGCTAGTTTCTCCAACAGTTAAATACTAAACGATCATCAAAATAGTTGCCGATTAATTTTCTGTCCTTCGACTAATCAATGAATCGACTAATCGCTGTAGCTCTAGTACTCTTGCACAAGTAAAAGCATGATCCTGTCAAACCTTAAACACACAATACACCAGTGATGGACGGAGGCTTTCAACACACAAGTGAGCACGCAATCATTCATAATCATACACACACAAACCACTGTACATTACTAGGCAGTTCCCGGGGCATTCATTTAAAAAGATGTAGCTCAAAATGTCAGGCAAAAAGCAAACACTCCTGCTTGACCTGCACACACAAACTGTACACAGACACTAACTGATATGCAGGTATGAATCCAAATGTGGACAGTTGGTTGTGTTTGTTTGTGCCTAATGGATCAGGGATGGGCAGTAAAAGCCCAACGACAGGAGGGGAAGAGAGGACAAAGAGTGAGAGTGTTTATGCATGTGAGTTGTGTGTGTGTGTGTGTGTGTGTACACAAAAAAAGGTTTGATTTATCCTCCATGAGTAGCTGCCAGTTTCCCAACCAATAACCTGGGTGAAGTTTACCTCTCCAAAGGAAATGTGAATGAGTAGTTAACATTGACAAAAACAGAAAAATAAAAATAATATTGGTTATTAAGATGTTACAACACAAAGAAAATAAACATAAAAACTCCACAAAGAAATGGATACTGTATGAGAGAAATGTTTTTATTCAGACTTTACATGCACAAATACTGATACTGTTATTGAACAGTTATTTTTCCTGTGGTGTCTAGATCCCTCTAGTGGCAATCTAAGACTTTCACAGCTTTTTTCCACTTACTAAATCTTTCAGGTGTTCACAAGCCCTGTGAATTATTAATCTATACACGATGGGGAAGATGGGTGCAAAGTAATTTTAGCCCCTCAAATTAAAGTCCTAATAAATACTGCAGAAGCTAAGAGGCTGTGAAACTAATCCACAGTAATGTGAGTTTCCTGGCTCTGAGCTGGGGTCAGTGCAATACAAGGGAATACAGAGAGCTGGGTGTTTAGTGTGTGCCAGTGAAACTAAACATATACCCTCTTTTGATACCGTACAATATGTACAATATGTACAATATGTACAAGACGCAGTTCCTTTTCTGACCACATAGGGGCAGCATCACACCGAGAGAAAAGAGAATCACAGTTGATGTTTGGAAGCAAGTGGATGCCTCTTTGTTGTTGTTTTTTACTCACTTCAAAAGACAAACTGAAGGGTATTTCATGAAGTGAGATTATTGGTTACACCCGCCTTACTTCAGTAAATTTGGCTTATTTTTCAGGAAATTTGGTGCCACTTTAACATGAAAATGTATCCTACCTGGTCTCAGTCAGGCTAGTTTGCAATCTTATATTTACCTCAGGTTTAACTGGTGTTACAATGTGCTGTACCAGTCAGACTGCAATATGAATTTTACATGCACCAACCCCAGCAGCCCCTCATTACTGGTGTGCTGTAAATAGATTTAAATTGCAATGGATGTCAAATTTAATTTGACATGCGCTGCAGTTATTCTTAATTAGAATATGGAGCTCAGACCTGTATCAATAAAGTCTCTGCACAGCACTCCAGTTAGCATCTTCCAGCTGGATTTAAGCCCAGCTGACAAGAACACAAAGTGAGTAAACCGTAAAGCTCAGCCATCTCTTCTAGTGTCAGAGTTTGTGTGCACCAGTTGTCTACAGTGTACAATCATTTGCCTTTAGTCTTCATCATCTAACATGTCTAATATTTCCTGCTCTGTAGCAGTTTACATCATTTTTCTCTTTACATCTCTGTTTTCTTCATTGTGAATTGATGTGATCTGGGTTTGACATTTTGGGTCTGAGTTTGAAAGTCATGAGCGTGCAGTTTTCTTGGCTGTTTAAAAGCAGCCTGGAATTAGCCTGATCCCATTAGCTGTAAACTGGCTTTATGGAGCTTAATCCTGGTATGAAATTGATATTCATTCATCATCTATATTTATTATAAGTAATTACACAAACACTTTTTCAAGGCGTGTCAGGTAGTTCTGTGTATATGTACATTGTACCCTTTAGTGTAAGGATGTTATTTTACTATATTTCAAATGTTGTATGCAGTGTTTTATAGGTTTACTACAGTGGGTTTCCTAAAACACCTCTGGTCCTCTGTAGGTGTCTATGTGTGCATGTGATTTACTGCGTCTAATCATGTTAGCACTCTCTTCCATCGAACCTCTGTATTCCCCAGTCTAATTTAACCAAACATTCCTTGCTGTAACAGGACACACACAAACCAATGTTAAGACGCAAACACTTGCTCATGAACAAGAGTTTGAGCGTGTGTTTGAGCTCTGAACCTGGATCAAAGTTATTCTTGAAATGTGTTTCAAGCTGCACAGAGCACCAGGTGGGTGAGGATTACAGCATCAGGACATTAGCATTGTGTCATCTGATGTTCCATTAAAGTTTACCTTATGGAGTTTACTTTAATGGGATTTTCTGCACTTTCAGGGACTCGTGTAGTCCTATGTGGTTCCCTTAATCCGCTTGGAGTCCCATTTATTTAAAAACAACATTTCCATCTCAAATTATTAATGTCTCCATAATTGATATCCCACTCATTTACCCTGCATTATGTCCCACCACAATATTCTGATGAAATAGAAAAGTATATCACATTAGGTGCAATTAAGATCCTCTCAACATGCGGCTTCATTGTGACTCTGAGCTTCACTTAGAAGCTTGCCAGAAATGGAAGCCACGAGTAGCTGAAGTTTGTGGACTTCTACCCAGAAATCATATAGTGTAGCTTGGTGTCAATAATTAGTGTACTTCTAAATACTCCTAAATATCTAAACAGACTCCCAACAGAAGTCTGTACTGTATGTGCACCTGCTGCAACAGAGAAGAGCATCCCATCTCTATGTTCAAACGACAGCTTACTGCCCTCACACACTAACAAATATGTGCTGATAAGGTAAAAAAAAAAGAAAAGAAAAAAAAGTCACTTTGCTAGTGCCAGATAATGCAGTTCTCTCAAGACAAAACTGAGCTGAGCTGCACCAGAAGCAAATAAAGCCATCTCACCACGCTAGCAGATTTTCCTCACTAGTTTTAAGAGAAATGTAACAATGGTGTGGTGGTGCACTGTCTGCAGTTGTCTGCATTGTAGTGATCTATGTTCTATGAGTCTCTTTGAGTTTTCTTTTGTAACCGATACCAAGCTCCATTTGTTCTTTATCTTGTCAAAACACCAGCTGACTGTTGAGCCTTATCACTAAGAACAGGACACACGGATGTGCTGTTGTTAAATCTGCGTCGGCTGCGGCTGCCGTCGAGCCTGTACACTGCATCTGGGTGGCAGGTGACAGCCTTTATTCCCTCTCTATTTGTATTTCAGTGTGTGAGGGCACAGACAACCTTGTAACAGATATACTAATTAACAAAAAACAGAGACGTGGACTCCAGCACATTTCAGGAAAATCTAAGGGCATTATGAGGCCGTGAGATGCTTCTGCCCTTCAGCCTTCAAACCATTAATTACTGCAATACCGTATGACATTTCATCAATGACAGCAAGGCTGGAAACAAGCCCTTTGTCTAAAATATGCCAGAACAGGTCACACCACATCTCTTAGATCAATGTGTGTGAGAACATAAGAGAGAAGAAACAGCCTTCATTGAGTGCCATATCTGAAATACACAAGAATCACAGAGTCTGTGTGTAAGGTCAAGTCTGATGAAAATAGCAGTGAACAAGGTGTGATTTAGGTCAGAGTTTCACCTCAGGTAACTGCTCAGCTACACTTTTTAACATTTTAGGACACATGAACATAAAGCATATGCAGACACAGAACACTCCCCATAAACAAGAGCTGACCAATATTGGATTTTTTAAGCCAGACACTGATATTGATACTTGAGAATAATACAAATCTGAATTTATCTCAATATATAGCAATATATTGGCCAATACTATTTTTAACACTATTAATACTTATAAGTATTTGGGTTTTTTTTTTTTCCTTTATTTGATAGTCAGTAAGGAATTGACAGTAAAAATGGTACATGGTCCTTGACACCTAAGGTGCTAAAGTACACCAATATTCAGGTTTTCTTTTGGTTTTTATACACATAATATAAACATACATTTTGTTTCTGAGTAAAGATATTTTACAGTTGAACGATAAAGAATTCTTTATCACAGATGACAGTAACATTCTGAACAGTAAACGTCACTAAAATTGTATTTAATTTAAAGCTGCACTAATCAAACTTTTTATATTAACAATGGGTCAGATGATTATGTGCAATTTGAAAGACGTTGCTCGTAGAGACAAAACCACAGAGAATTATCACCAAACTCTACAGATCCCCTCAGCTCTATGGAGCGTTTTAGCTTCTTTCAGCTCGTTGTTTTGGTTTTATGGCAGGCAGCAACTTTACTGTTTTGGTTCAGACTTATGGTTCTCATCAACCTAGTGAGCAGCAAAAAGCTCTGATAAACCCACTGTACCCGCCCAGCACCAAACAGCAGACAGACACAGTTAGCGACTAGCTAACCACCTGCTTTGCGTCTGCTGGATGTGTAAATGAGTTTGCCATAAAAGCCTTTATAAGGAGATATTATTGCATATCAAATTTGGATTTACAGCTTTCTCTGCTGCTCCCAAGTGGCAAAAAAAAAGAAGCTTTACCATGCTTTAACATGACACATGGACCTTATGCACATGCAGACACAGACCAGACCACTCCCTATAAACTAGAGCCTGACCGGTATTGATACTTGAGAATGATAAAAATATCAGTCGATATTCTTGTTTGTTTGTTTGTTTTTATATAAACACATAACAAACATTTTGTGTCGGAGTAAAGGGTTTTACAGACAGTAACAAGAAATATAAGTTCAATTTAAATTCATTTAGGTAAAACTATAAATAACACACATATAACAAAATTATATTAAACTTTAAGTCAAACATGCATAAACTTATGGGGTCCTTACCAGAAAGGCTTTTTTATGTTACTTTTTATGCTGTTAGACTGTTTAATGCCTCGCTGTGATATCCAGGCTTCCCCACAACTTGTCTACTGGTGTCTAGCTCAACTTGTTTGACTTGTTTGTTTACTGTCTGTCACAGTATTTGCACTGTCTGTTCATTTTGGCACTGTCTTCACTCAATGCGGCACATCGTACGTTACTGCATGTATAGTTTTTATTTATATTGTATTTTTATTGGCTGCTGTAACGAAGAAATTTCCCCCCTGGGGGAACAATAAAGTATTTATCTATCTACTTGTTTGTGTATCAGGCGATACATTATCAGATTTCTTTACTCTCAAATATCAATATCAGTGTTGAACTCAAAAATCCAGTATTAGTCAGGCTCTATATAAATACACAAATAAATGACACAGTGCAGCCCCAGAGGTGACTCTCAGCTGTCACTTCTATGAAGTGCTCTCATTGTTTAGACATAACATGGCCTCTCTCTCCCCTGGCTGTCTCTCTGTTCTGTCTGATTTAGTCTCTCTCTCTCTTGCTGTCTCTGTCACTCTCACACACTTTATTTCTTCCTCTCTCACTCTATCAACACTGACAAAGCAGGGTCCAGATATCCAACACACTGTAAATGGACTTAAAAACTAGATAAAGTGCATAATACTCTCTGCCATATTCAAGAGACTGTTGGGTGATGGTTGCAGCCTGCTGGCCTGCAGGATCAGTCAGGCAGATTTGATCACATTAGGACGAGATGCAGTTTGGGTGTGGCTGGCCCAGACGGGCTATAAAAAAAGATAAATGTCCATTAACAACACGGTTGAGTTGATGTGGGCAGGCTGCTGTAATGGTAGCCATCATACATGAACCCTCTCTTGGTCCTCCATTAGTACTGCAGCCGATCCCTTCTCAAATGTCAAAGCAGAACCGAATAATCACATTTGAACCTGAAACTGCTTCTCAAATGACCTTTGGTCAAGACCCTTCCAGCTGACATGAGACATAATGTTGGAGGAGGCAGTGGTATGTGTGATGTGGCAAGACATTCTCATGCATGCTATGATGCTTTTTTGTACTGTGTTAGTGCACATATACAAAACATATGCTACTTGTATTTTCATGATCAAAGTCATTTGCTGATTATTTTCTCGATTAATCATTTGGTCTATAAAATATCTGAAAAAAATGAAAAAAATACAATTAGAAAGATTTTCTAAAGCCAAAGATGACGTCTTCCAATAGCTTGTTTTGTGCAACCAACAGTCCAAAACCAAAAGATATTCAGCTTGCTGAACCCAGAGATTACGATTGTACAGCTTTACATTTCTTTAAGTAAGGTACAGAAAAGTATTGTTTAGGAATCTGCACAGATATCGACACAAGTATCGAACAATATCCAGCCCTAATTGAAAAGGTGTGACTATAAGAAAAACCTGCCAACATTGGAAAACTCCCTCTCACTCCAAGATCCTCCTAATTGTTTCTAATTGGCCACAAATCTCATCAGGACCAATCAAGGAGGCACTGCTCAGTGGCGAGTACCGACAAGGTGCTTGTGAAAATGAGTGTGTTATCACCATGGAGACTGATGAGGCTGACTGCAGGACTATATAAGTGAGCCTGAGATAAACGTGCCAAAAGGATGGAGGAGTGCAACACTATGTGACGTGATATGTGAGGACATCTCAATACCACCTTAAATCACACATTTCACCTGTACAACACATTCATCCCCTCTTCTGTTACTCTATAATGAGGGTAGAGAGCTCGAGTCTGGACTGAAGTGACTCAACCTTGTGGTGTTATTTTGGCAAAAGAGCCATTTGTCACCATGTCGCTGGTGTTCATGGTCAGTCAGATCATATTTCAAATCTACTTTTACCTGCTGACTTCCCAAGTCAAAAGAGAGCAGGGTGCAGCTTGCAGGCCAAGTGCAGGAGACGAATGATGGTTAATTGTGGGGCTGAGACAACACAGTCAGAGGGAGGGAGACCATTACAGCCACTTACCTAGGAGAGAGAGAGAGATACAATCACCACCTCTGTAATAGAAAATGTAAGTGAACAGAAAATACGATATACGACTGCCTGTAATGTTTACAGCTTCCTGTTTGGGTATTTACTTATTTATTTATCTGTAACTGTCTGTCTGTCTGAGGTCAACTTCGGTCTCCCGCTGGCACTCTGTCAGCTGTCTCCAAGGCAACCGGATACACGAGCCACAAATAGCGCTCCAAGCAGAGTATCCCTTCGCTGTGCCGGGGCCATATAAAACCACATCGCGCCCCCTTCACATTTCATAATCCCTCCACAGCAACAGATAGATCTCATTAAGGAATGGGAGAAACTCGCCATGTGTAGTTTAGAACGCTCCTTTCCCATAATTCATAGTATTTGTTTATTGTTTATGTATATTTATTACAGAATGGACAGGTTAGTGTTATCTTAAATTATAGGAAGTGAAAAATATGTACAATAAGTAAATAAAGCCTTAAATATAAAGTATGGAGCTACTGTAAATTGTAAAGTTTTAGTTTAGGTCTTCCAGAATCTAGCTCATGTACAATTTTGATCACTGATTAATCACTTACGTTATTTATTAAGCAAAAATACCAAACTGGATGAGGATTTTTTTATTTTTCACTGTGTTATTTAGTTGTAAATTGCATACCTTCTGGTTTTGGAAAATTGGTTGGAAAAAAACAAGCAATTTGAAGACATCACCTTTGGTCTCTGAGAAATTGTGAAGGGCATTTTTTGCTATTGTCATACATTTTTTCAGACAAAAACATCAACCAATTAAAACACTGAAAGTGAAATTCACGTTTTCACATGTAAAATATCCAACAACCATGTGTCTGCACCCTGTGATGATTTCAAATGGGAAATCCACATGTCCCATATGACTATTCATCACATGCTGTTTCACATATGATTTCTTACATTTTTACATGTAAAATATCTGAAAAGTGCCTAAATGTGAATTTTTCACGTGTTAAATGGTGTTTTAAGGTGTGAAAATCTTTTATTTAGTTCCATAAATATAAATGTAGTATATGTAAACAATCTCAGGTAAACTGAAGGCCTATATTACATACTTTCTGCATTATATTACTACATGCAGTTTAATGCAATAAGTCATATAGTCATCAAATTTACAGTCATTTGTACAATACAAACTTGAGCAGTGGTTTATTTATTTGGATCTACAGTAGCTGTTACCAGAGCAACAGCTACTCATCCTGGGGTCCATAGAAAAAAGCAGTTCATTTGTAGAGAGTTTTTCCCTTCAGAGACCGTTTTATTTGGATAAAACTGAAAAAGAAACATAATTCTATGGAGCAGAATTTTGGTTTTTCCTTTTTTCAACACTGGAAATCATCTCGTGACCCCTTAAGGTTTCTCTCTCGACCCCTTGTGGGGGTCCCGACCCCAAGGAGAAAATGAATCGATTTATCATGTTAGTGACTTTTCAAGCAAATCTAAACACCACACATTTCCTGGTTCCAGCCTTTCAAATGTGAGGATGTGTTGCTTTTCTTTGTCATATATGATAGCAGACTGAATGTCTTTGGGTTTTGGACTGTTGGTTGAATAAAACAAGCCATCTAAATAGATCACGTTGGGCTGTGGGAAACTTTAACAGGTATTTTCCACTATTTTCTCACATTTTATATATAGGCAAAATGATTAACTGAGAAAATAATCGGCAGAATTAATCAATAATGAAAATAAGTGTAAGCTGCTGCCTCTAGATCTATGTATTAAATACTCACGGAAGCAAAACATGTTATGTTTATCTAGTGTTTTACAACCACAGACCAGCTCTAAAAAAAAACTTCTGGGTCCCCTCATAACAAGGGTACAGGTTGTCTGTTTTTATTTTTAGCCTAGTAACAAGATGACACCATATTCAATAAAGTTTTCAGGCTCAACAGCACTGTAGAAGTCCCAGTGATCACTCGCGTAATGAATAAAATCCTGCTTACGGATCATCTGAAATTACACTGGATTTGAATAACACATCACACTTTCATCTGGTCGTCTTTGGAGAACAAATCCTAATATGTCCATCACACTCTTCTCGTCTGTGGGGCTCGTCTGTGTGGTGTGTATGTGTGCGTCTTGAAGCTGTACTCTAATCTATGTGGAATGATAACCCTCCCTGACATTATAAAGGTTAATTAGACTTGAACTTTCCATTATAGATACTGATAGCTCATCCTAATCCATGTATTCACACACATACAGCATGTATTTTCCATACAGACAAACATTACCCCCTCCCTCATACGCGTGCACACACACACACAGAGCATACTCGAGCTCAACAGGATGCAGCCACTTCAGGACGGGTATCCTGACAT
Organism: Maccullochella peelii; assembly: GCA_002120245.1. Classification (NCBI taxonomy): domain Eukaryota; kingdom Metazoa; phylum Chordata; class Actinopteri; order Centrarchiformes; family Percichthyidae; genus Maccullochella; species Maccullochella peelii. The sequence continues at coordinate 16,302 of LKNJ01002702.1, read as the reverse complement.
AACTCTGGTGGGCATGCTCAGTAGAGCTATGCAAATGACCCTGGCGATGACACCTTCGCAGGCTGTCATGGCAACACATCAAGTAGCAGCCATGTGGCCACTGGCAGGAGACGGAGGGAGGAGGAGGAAAGAGGAGTAGTAAGAGGTAAAAAAAAAAAAAAGGAATGAGAAATGGGAGTGTGAAAGGAAAACGGAAACACCAGTGATGAGAAAAAATATGAAAGAGGCAGGAAAATGGCAGGCAAGGGAGGTGAGAGGGTGAAGAGGAGTGAATAAGGAGGACAAAAGCAGCTAATGATCTTGTGAACTAGGCTACTGGGTCCTCCAGGTGTCAGCCAGCATCTTTTTCTCTATCTATTAGGGATGGGAAAGAGTGATAGATTAATTGATTATGAATCGAACAAGTACCTGATCGATCTTTTGTCCTTTATCTATGGATTGTGAGCATGCACGCACGTATGTGCCACACGGCCACGACGGAATTCTAAAATACCGTATTGTTCGGAATATAAGACGATATTTTTCTCCGTGAATTAGGTCTGAAAAAGCGGGGGTTGTATTATATACGAGGATTAGACAATTGCGTCACAACATCAGATATTCTTTTTGAATGGAAAGAGCATGTCTTACAGAGAGTGCTGCATTGCGGGCTGTTCGTTGCCTTCCTGTTGCTAGGCTAATAAGTCTTCAAGTCTGTTTATAGTGTTTATAGTGTGTCTTTTAGAGCAAGTCAGCCATAAAAGTGTTAAGGGAGTCCAGTTCAACCTATGGGAGTTTCTGATGGCTCATGTAACATGTGTCATTGCCACAGAGGAAATACATTCGTGACGAGTAAAAACAAGTCTCCCGACATCGACTTCGGAAACCGGGTTCTGAACCATCTGTGAAGAAGCCAAGAATTGCTGGTGTCACAGATGATGACGAGCTCAAAAAGACAAGACAGAGAAAGTGTGAGTATGTGACTGATACACAAGCCACACAAATTTGGGATTTCTCTTATGCTCCGATGGAAGTATTTCATGTTTTAAATTGTGTAATATTTGGGCCAATACGATATGTATTTCTATTCCATGCAATTACTCGATCTGGAATCGATTATATGACATGATTACCTGATCTGAGAAAGACGCTGATGTCTGTCATCGTGTTCAGTTCTTCTTTTTTTAAAGTTATGCATAAGAAATTTAAGAAACGCAAAGTCTAAAGCGCCATCAAAATGTGAGCAGAAGGGATGAAGGTGAATTGAGTTCGCACAAGATCAAATTTAGACACAGATGCCGCACTGACATTAATATTAGTGGTCGTAGTAGTATTAGTGGTTTATAGTATATAATCAGCTCAAAAATGTGGTGTTTGCACCTATTTGTGCTTGAACTGTGTAATGAAACCAATTATTTTATTGCACGTGTGCTGTTTTTGCGCTGATTTTACATATTGTGAATATTGGTGTGTGTGTGTGTGCGTGCGTGCGTGCTTGCGTGTTAGTGCCCAAGTGACAGAGACAAATAGACTGAAACAGTAAGAGAGTAAGAGGGCATGCTTGCTACTTTGAAGATGTGAGGTGTTCTGTTCGTTAAGAGGATGTAGCAGATTGTGCGTGTCTATGTGTGTGTGTGTGTGTGTGTGTGTGTGTGTGTGTGTGTGTGTGTGTGTGTGTATTTTCTACCTTCACCCTTAGCTGTAGTGGTGTAACATGACATGATTGATGATAGCACGATTAACTGCAAGCAGGTACACTTACAGTATTCACTAGTAGCACACACATACAACACACACATGCAGACAATGATGACGTGCATCTCAGTGTGTGTGAGGAACAGTCTGGGTATTTCCAGCAGGCGATCTGCCAGTACTCTCAATGTTCTAGTCCAGAAACCCCTCCGCCTTCTGCCTTTCCTCACCCTCCTCACATCATTAATGCACTTGTTCCTCTTCCTGTCTTACTTTATCTGTCATTAGTACTCTTCCATCTGCCTTTAATGCCTGACGCAGTTAACTCTTACAGTAGCATCCGACTGACTGAAATCCCCCCCACCCTTTTCTTCTCAGAGTCATAAGTCAGTCAAACCGGAACACACAGATTCATTTAGTGACTCCATGGCAAGATTACGATTCCTGTTTACATCACCCAAAGAATGATGGGAACCACAGTGCCAAAACATGAATGAAAACAGAACAATTGGGTGACAAAATCCATGAACATAAGCTTTTTTTGTTAAACGTTATCAATAAATTTTGTGACACTACTGAGGCTATAATGTCCTCACTTTCCACTTACTGTTAAAGGAATAGTTTGACATTTTGGGAAGTATGCTTATTTGCTTTCTTGCAAAGAGTTAGATGAGCAGATTGATACCACTCTCATGTCTGTATAGTAAATATGAAACTACAGCCACCAGCCGGTTAGCTTAGCTTTGCACAAAGTCTCGATAACCACTTGAAATAGTTAATAGCTAAAAGAAATTGATGAACAGTTGAAATAGTTAGCTAAGTTTTGGATAAACAGTTGAAACAGTTAGCTAAGTATTGGATTAACTGTTTGAATAGTTAGCTAAAAGCAGGGATAAGTAAGTATCTGTCAGGGCTGTAAAGTACATTTGACAAAAAATGTTGGGAACCACTACTGTAATGCTGTTAATACTCACATGCCAGATGATAACATTTCTGAGTAGCCTAATTTATCCTGATAACCTGATAAAATAACAAGTGTCTTGCCTAAAGACTATGCCACAAGCCTGTAAATAAAGGGAGTGAAAACAGCTAAAACAGATGGGTTCAAAGGGTTAAGACGTCTCTGCCAGTTTACTTCTCAAACATCCGACCTATATAATTGTCTATCCATCTTTCTTAGTGGTATATTTCTGCCTTTGTTTGTCTGTCTGTCTCTACTGTAATCGAAGTAAAAACAAGGAGCAAGCAGCTTCTCAGAAACTTAAAAATTCAGAGAACGTAAGAAGAAAGACAAGATAAGAAGCAGAGAAAGATGGAGAGGGGAGGAGGTAATGGTGGGTGTGGAAAAAGAGAGTGAGACAAAGGATGAGACGGAGAGAGAAACAACACACATAAATGAGAGATTGAAAGTGAAAGAGAGAAAATAAACATGTGTGGAGAAAGAACAGTAATTCAATGGAAGAAAGGAGAGGAACAGAGAGAGAAAGTGAGGGTACATACTGAATGATGTACAGTGACAAATATGAAGGGAAAGAGATGGATGTGTCCCCTGAAACGATTACATCACCTCCTGCATGCTCCTGTTGCCATGGTTACTGAGTCACATTAGCCTAATCATACTACTGTCTGACACCTTCACTTAGCCTTCATCCAAGCTCCGTCCCTGAACTCCAGGCTTTGTACATTTGACTTGTCCTGCCTGCCTCTTCCTGTCATTTTATTTGAATAAAATAAAATAAAATAAAATAAGCGCCTTGTATTTTTCCCGCAAGGCCACTGTAATACTGCTTCAAAGATATGATTTGAATGCACATTGCAGATTGAGTTGATAGCCAATTAGTTCTGCTGGGCAAGCTTCATTGCAGAAGTTACAGTTGTTACACTTACAAACAGATCTCCTTTCTCTTTCCATAAAATAAGCAGCAACTGCACTTACAAGCTGCACAAATTTTCTATGGTTTAACTAGGCAACTGTTTGCTAACACATTCCCTATAACAACTTTATAAGGTGTTCTTTGGCTGTTCTTTGGCCTGTTTCGCTGCCCCCAAGTGGCCAAAAAAACAAAATTGAATGAACGCAGCTTTAAATAATCCTTAAAAGCCTGTGGAAGTACATTTTTCCAGTAATTCACAAGAAAAAAAGAAAAAAATTGAGAAAAGTCAGAACATCATTTTGTGTTGCTTTAATATATTTTTTCTGCTTTCCTATCCTGTTTATGACCTTGGGGGATCCCGACCCCAAATTTAGGAGCTACTGCCATACATAGCTGAAAAGAAATGAATTTGAGTGGAGCTACTGTATTGCTGGTGTAGGTACTGACCAGCGATCTATAGCTGACACTCAGCCAGCTTTTCTGCAAACCATGGCTCCTTCTGAGACTGCCGCTGCTTAGTCAGTCACTCTAACATTAAGCTAATTCACCAGCTATATGGTGTTCGTGCACATTTTACATTTCGCTACAGTCTTTGACACAAAGTAATACTAGCGGAAGATTTCTCTCAGCAATAACCTTATTCAGCGATGTGATTTATTACATTTATACCTGCTACACTGGCTCCACACATCAAATAAAGACTAAAATTGAAGCTGAATGTTTGTTTTTAATATACTGAAATGAGCCTTGGGAATAAGCTATAAAAATGACTACTAGCTCAATATGTTCACCACTGTGCAGCAACGTACTCACACAAAAACTCGCCTTACCTTTCCATCGTAAACTTATAAAACTTAACCCCTTTTGCCCTGATTGAAACCACTGACTGTACCAAATCATATTCAGGCAATTCTTTGCACTTATAGTGAAGTTTGATACTCATTCACAAATACTGTACACATAACCCCTCCAGTATCCTAACTATTGATTACCAATACATCACTGTCCTTTGCACCAGAAGGCAGAGTGATTGTAATAAAACAGAAAATCCTGTTCTTAAACCTCATGATGATGTCAGCAGTAATATAAGTGGCCCCTACAAGGAAGACAGAAACAGGGAAGGCCATCTCCAACAAAGGAATGAGGCAGATGAAACAGAGAAAGCTTGAGATAAAATAAAGAAAAAGGGAAATATGGGAAATTCAAAAAGGCAACAAGCTAATGAAAACAGACCAAACTTAATGTCATATTAAGAACTGCAGGTACAAAACTGGTAGAAAAGATGCACTTTTGAGGAGGAAAACAAGATAATAGGAGACTGTCCTCCCAAGAAAAATGAGAGCATCAGATCAGCTCAAAACACACTTATGTGTGTCGCTCTGACAAACGATGCATTTTGTAGTTTAATTTGAAGGACTTGGATAATAGAGCTCTACAGATATATTGGCATGGTCGATATTATCTGCTGATTTTAGGTTATCACAGATATATTGTATCAGCGTATATGTCGGTTAATGACTTACAAGACTATAATCAATATTTTTCTAACAATGTATCAAATGACGAATGTGAAAACAATGTGACAATTTTATAGGCGTCGCTCGTAGTGATGAACCTACAGAGACTTATCACCTGAATCTGCAGCGCCCCTCAGCATTACGGAGCTTTATAGTGAGTTTCAGCTCACTGTAGCTGTCCGGACCAAGCCCCCAGGAAGTGCGCCAGGCTTTGAAGCCAATTTGACATAGTGGCCAAATCGTGTAATTACAACTTCCGGGTCTGTCACGTGACGCACACTGGCCCCAAGAGACTTTTTCTCATAGACTTACATTGTGAACGAGACGTCTCTAAATAAGTGGATAATTGTTTTTGAGGTACAACAACTAGCCAGTACGAACACTTACATATCCCTCATTTAAATCATTATGTCCTAAAAGTTGTAAAATGCATAAACAGCCGAATCCAGAGTTATAGAGTCACTGCCATTCATGTGAGTGAGCCTGAGGCCGAGCGGTTGGGAAGCGGGGCTAAAGGAAGCGCTAGTGCGCTTGCTCTATGGGCCGCACAACGTGGAGGCTATGTGGAAGATCACGGAAGATCCAGGTAATTTTATACCCAGCAAGTCAAACTTTTTTGGCTTCATGCGCCACTGAGAAACTTTCATAGGAATGAACGGGGCCCCGCCTCTTTTGGTGAAAGACAACCAAAAACTCACTGTACACTACCAGCTCAGCAGCAAACAGCAGACAGACACAGTTAGCAACTAGCTGGTGAACATAGTGGAGCATTTAGCAGCTAAAGAGCCACACATTTCCCTCAGGAGTTGGTGGAGACCAAAAACAGAGCTAAAACCGAGTGAATATTGGACTTACATTCACCAGGTGGCCACAAACATGACTCCAAATGAATAACGTTGCTCCATAACTGCTGGATGTGTAAATAAGCAACCGTTTGCTAACAAGATCACCATATTAGCTTAAAAGGCGATGATATCTTGTTTCCGTAGCTGTGTGTAAAAATATGGGCGGATGTATTTTTATGTCTCTCAAATATCAATATTCAAATATCGGTCTTAAAAATCGAGTATAAATTGGGCTCCATAAGACAAGTAAAATAAAATAACATAATATATGATGTGTTTGTCCAGAACCTCCCATACATTTACAATATATACATTCTCATTTTTGCTTATAATTCAAATACGGCAGGCTGTAAATTGACCTTACATATGTCTGAATAAACGGCCGCAGAAGGATTGTAAGATCTATGTCATTACAAGTGGATGTTGTACAGTCAGATATCCTTTCTTGCTGAGGATTAGGGAGTTGATTAAAGCACAGATCTTAGAGGAAAAAGGTCTGCAGTCCTGGGTCCCAGTCAACTGCTGAGCAAGGCAAACACAGCAATGTACATTTGGAACTGAATCAACCAGTCCAGGCCAATAAGTGGTACCAACTCACTTTGTTTCTCTCTCTCCCTCTCTCAACCCTTTCATCTTATCATCTCCAATGAACTCCTCTTTGTCTCTAATATGTGTGTGTGTGTGTGTGTGTGTGTGTGTGTGTGTGTGTGTGTGTGAGTGAGAGCGATAGGGGGTGAAAAGAGAGACCTGTACATTGAACAAACCATGCTAACAGAGCAGAGCTTCATCCTGTTCCTGTGAAGTGTGAGAAATAGAGCCAAGCGCAGCATTCTGCTCCACGGCTGCCTCAGCAAAAATACAATATGTTGGCTCTAAAGGACCACGCTGGCAGGAGCTCTCACCCCAAAGAATATCATCAGCTTCATTATACTGTATGCTGCTTCTTTGGCTAGAGTATCTACCGGGACAATAAATAAAGGGCTTCACTGCATGAATGCGAAGAAACTGCAGCACTGTGTGTTTCTGCTGAGTATTAGAGTCTGCTCCTGCTATTTTCTACATGTGTACTTTTCTTATCATCCCTTCATCAAAATCAACTGTTTGCTGAAAGACCAATATTGAAATTTTTTCATGTTCATTCTTTTAGTTTTTTTGTGGGGGTTCTTTATAATCACATTTAGTGTGTGGCCTTTTCTTCTGGGATTTAAGGACACTCTTTTGACTCAGCAGGCTAAACTACAAACTATACTCTCACAACGTAGAGTGCTTAAATTAAGCTCTTGACCTTTCATGCGTATTATTCCAGCTACTGGAACCTTTTCAACACAGAAGAGTCCTTCACTATTAAAATAATCGTTTGAAAGGGAAGCAAATGGTAACCTGATATTTAGACTGAATGGCCATTTCGTTACCACTCCATTATCACTCTGAGTCACTGTCTTCTTTTCAGAGTTTAAAAACCACATGTAAGGATCCCTTTAACACACTAGTTATTTCATTTCTTCTATTGTAGGCTTAATATCAGAGAATTTTCTCTCAAATGTATTTATGTGTGTGATGACCCAGCAAAAGACTTCCCGGGTGTCTTGTTGGAGAAGTATCTTATAGCGAGGAAGCCCCAAAACTATCCTACTGAAGTAAAAATGACAAACTAACATTGAGTGAAACCTTGTGGTGATCTGTAAGATAACAGCGTAGCTTGCACAGCCAGTTATGGTCTATAAAAGCTAACACTAGCTGTGCTAGCACTAGTGCTAACTCAGCTACCTCTGTCAGTCACATGACCACAGTCTTGCATGTCATAGAAATCCCTCGAGAGTCCCAATCTTTCTTTCTCTGACACACCATGGTAATGTCACCAACATTAGTTCCACCCACAAAGGCTCCGCTTGGCTCAGTAGTTTCTACAACCGGGAAAATAGCCATTCACGAGAGCAACAACAGAGCCATTTGAATTGACACAATATGCAAATGGATTTAGTTAAGTCACTCAAAATGTATTTGACGTGTACTTTGACTTTTCAGTTTGGCCCATGTTCCATCCGCTACATGTTCTATACTGCAGCCTTCACTTTTGAGGAGCTCTCATGTTGTCCATCTTTATATACAGTCTATGGTTATGACACGTTTGTGGTGAGGGTAAACGTTGGCAGGGTTTCCCCATTGTGTTTCATAGTGGAGGTGGGCCACCTCACCTGAAACAAAGACCACCTCCACTAACATTATAAACAAATGTATGCATTTTTATGAAATAAAACATTAACCTTCAGGGACAAAGAAACACAACAAATGTCACATATTTAATGAGTGTGACCATTAGGCATTTACTCACTAAACTGATCACGAGACAAGATGCATCAAAGTCAAACATTTATGACACCAGTTTCACCACTCTCTCTGTTTTAATGTGAAAAATGCCAGTTTAATGGTAATTAAAATAGCAAAAACTATATACTTCCCTGTTGGCTGCAGTGCCCCCTGGTGCTGCTAAATGGTTCCTCTGTTTTCACTCCAGTGGTACATCACGCTGGGGGTGTCACTTGAGGATAACATTACAGAGTTTCTGAGCAAGCCAGCAGAATTTTAGAATGGGCATCTCATCAGTTAATGTTTCACTTTGCAGCCAGCACTTCCTGCTTTCAGAGGCAGGCCTGCAATATGGCACCCATAGTACAACCTGGCCAAATTCTATCAATGGCTCGTAATAGTGCCCGAGGAGTTATCAGATTTCCCTGGCAACGTCTGTCAGGAATGAAGAACTGTACAGGAGGGCAGCCAGCTCCATGCTCAGAAGATGCTGTGCACCGGGCATTCCAACTGGGATTACACCCTGGTATAGAGTAACCTGTCTGACTCCACCCAGCACCACCCCCTGGAAGAGGAAACTCAGTCCAAAGTGGAAATACTCTCCTGTTGCCTGGAACCATCATAGTGTATGAACAACAAAGCATATGGTTTAACTGCACGTCTACTAGATAAGTCTTATTTTGTTTATTTACTAAGCACTGAAGCTGTTCTGGAGGCTCGTGGTGGACCAACACCGTCCTAACGGAGTGTTCAGACAGAACGCAAGGTGAATTTTAGGAGGCGTGACTGCATATACAGTCAGTGGAAATAGGCAGTGAGAGTTCACATCAATGTCTGATAAATTGCCACAAGTGATGTCACTTGAGGCAACGTGAGTTGAGGACTTGAAAATTTTAAAAAGTCAGGTGGTGTGGAGTTAGAAAGAAGTGAACTTACCAGACCTCTGTAGACCACTCCTCATCTCTGCTTGAGGCTAGCAGCTCAAGGCTACAATATTCGCTACTAGCGTAACACAACCTATAACTATTGGCAAGAGAGTTGCATTGTGGGTAATGTGGGTGGCAGGTTTTAACAAAGAAGAAGAATGTGTGGAATAAAAAAAGACGGTGTCTCTGGTTCTTTTGGATTTTGATCTTTTTTGTAAACTAAACATCATGAGTCCAACAATGCTACAGGAATGCAATGCTAAATCAGTGGAGTACTCTTTTAATGAAAACAAAAAGAAGTGAACGACAGCAGAGAAGTGGATTACTCTGCAAGCGGGGTTTGAGCAGTTGAACTCCCCCTCCCCTCCGAGATAAAAACTTGAAACACTTGAAACACTTGAAAAGGACCAACTAACTACAAACTTTTTACAGCCACACGAGAGGGTGAGAGTATCAGTTTAAAAGTGAGCATAGTTCCTGTTGAGAGCATATGCACAAAGCTGCAGATAGTAAAAAGAATGAATGACTACAGATACATTGCTCATTAACGTATAAAGAGCAAAAATAAGGATTTTTCTTTGCTTGTAATCAAAAGAAGTAAGCCGCCTGTATTGATCTGAAATGACAAAGTATAATTTTAGCAAACAACTCTGCACTTTGGGTAAATCAGATTGCCAGTGTGCTGAAGCTACTTCATGCCTATTGAAAGCATTGACAGTATTGACATTGGAGAGGGTGTGGGTTGAAAATGACTGAATGTGGGCAGTCATGTTACATAAGCAATAGTCCACTTCTCTTACTAAAACAGCACAAAAACACTGATACATCATGCATATGTGCTGCTCACCTCCCTCTAACAGATGGGATGTTTTATTTAAGTGGAGCTGTCATTATTAGAAGCCAGAGAGCTCCTTCTGTTAGCTGGTTACTGTAGTTAAAACAGTTAATAATAATCACACATTATGATTATATTGATTATATCGTATTATATTCAGGATTTTTAGACAAACAAGCAACAATTTTGAACAGATTGAACAGATTATTTGGCATTTGGGTGCGATCTACACCTCCACACTCTGTTGAGGTATTTCTCGGTACAAGTGGCTTGCCTGAAAGGCTCCTCTGTCCCCGTCTTCCTGTTTCCCTCCTCAGTTACAAGACTCAACCAGACGGGCTTTGAGTTACATAGTAAAAATGTAAAATGCATACCAGGCCTGTGTATAATGTGTGGGTTACAGGACGCACGCACAGACCATGTGCAGGGCGTGACAACCCATATCAATTTGAGTTCATCCAGAGTGTGTTGCACTGAAGTACTCCAGGTAACACCAAGATTTTCAGTTCTAAACCAGCTTGACATCTAATGTGGTATGCAATTTCTCTACCTGATGACTAACTTCAGCAGCTCAAAACTGGTTCTCTCACTTCATCCCTCTCCCAGCGGGCCTTTGGTTGTCATAGTTACACCCATTAACACACCTGCTAAGCTCTTAGGTCCCCCATGACTCTCTCTTTCTCCTCCCCTCTCTCACATTTCTGTGATAAGTTACAGAAGACCGCAGGCATGTAATTTCAGGAATGTAAATGTAATGGAATACAGGTGGAGTAGACGGACAAGTACAAAAATATGATGGTAAGAAACAAAAATGCAAATATGGAGGACGTGTCACAGTGTTTCATATTGTGTTTGCCACTCTGTAAAAGATTTTAATCTTGAGAATTTTTTGAATTTTTAAACTGACCTTTACATTAATTAAATTAACGATAGATACAAAATTGGTAGCTTTATCAATAAGTGAAATAACAGTAGTTTAATAGGATTCACACAAGTGTTAACTTTAGGTCATTAATGGAGCACTACTTGTTACTAAGAAAGCACTCAAAGATCATATACAACCACCAAGGCTAACCATTTATAAGTTATTTTAATTATCAAATACAAAGAACATCTTTCGCACAAGAAGAGTAGCACACTTCATTTTATTACAATTATTTTAATAATAGATAATGTTTCAAAATGTGTAATCAGCATCTGGATCCGGTTCAGCATCAAAATTTAAGAGAATCGCCAGATTTCTGTGGCGGGAAAGTTTTGTAAAGTTTAAAAAAATAACCCTGATGATGTCATAGTGATGTCATCAGGGTTATCTTGGCTTAAACAAAACAAATTAAGGATGTGGAGAAAAGCTCATTCTTGAGTTGCATGATGGGAAGTGTAGGATCCAGTATTTTTGTATATCAGGGAAACGTCTCTGATTTTGACCATCCTTTTTTTTTCTGTCTGTTGCATGCCCCTCAACTTTATGACAATGCAACACTAAATTGCTGGAATACCCCTTTAAAAAAATCTTGGATCAAACAAAATTCATGGCCTAGCTTTCCACCAAATTTCAAATAAAACTATTGACAAGTTTTGGAATGGGACCAAAAACATAATGTCTGTGACGGAATTAATAAAAAAAACTAAATAAATGGTTATAAACAAAATAAAAAACAACTCCTAACTAAAGGTTTGATCAGATACAATAATGGGACCTATCTTCCCACGCAGAAAGTCAAAGCCTAAATTGCAACAATAAAGCAGCATTCCAAATAGTAGGGATTTAACTGGCTTGCTTGCTACTCAGGTCAGACAACAGTATGTTTACTGACATGTGGGCTTCCTGTCAGGTCATCTAACCTGAAGCATTACAGCACTTCTCCCACTAAATATCTTATGTAAACTCATAATTCTCACCTTAAACACACACCCACATCCAAGCATTCAATTGTTCCTTTTCATAGTATGTGATGGTTCTTCCTTGGTAAACATGCTGCATGTTGTCAGCCACATCAGTGCTACTGTTTTTACTGTGGTTCATCACCACAGATACCCTGTGTCCCTAGCAACAGGTGGAGAGTGGAGGCAACACTTATCTCATCAAAGCAAAAACATGTTCCTCTCCCTTTTTTTTTCAGATTACTTTCTGTTCTCCTGATCTCTCTACTTATCTTGTCTACTCACTCCTTTAATAGCCTTCCTCTATTTGTCCTCCTCTTCACTCTCTGCCTACCCTTCTCTTCATCTGCCTTCTTGCCTCTTCCCTAAAATAGAGCCATCAAGCTCCTTTTCTCCTCTCTACACTCTTCTTCTTCATCTGCTTTTGCCGTCTTCTCTCCTGTTCGCTCCCCTTTCCTTCCATTACTCCCCCGACTGTCTCTTCTCCACAGGATCACAGCGACACAACAGTCATATCTCATCAGTCGAGACGCTGTCTCACAACAGAATCGTGAGGTTTTCGTTCGAGCTCTCTTTTCTCTACTTAATCATTACATTCCCTCTCTTTCTTTCCTCCTCACCTCCCGTCTTCCTTCATCCTGGCTCTCTCCACATTGACATTTTCTTTTCCCCCTTGCTTTTGTTTAACTTTGCTTCTTCATCTCTTCCTCCCCACCCATTTTGACTCCTCCTCTATTTTTCTGGTCCTTTCTCTCCAGCTCTCTTTCCCCCATCCTCTCTGTGGCGCCTATTTGCATCCTTCACATACAAAAAGAATCATTAATCTCAACACCAATATGATAGCCCAACATACACATATAAACTCTGAAAGCCCTTCCAAAGGACGTAGCATCAATATTAAAAGATGTACTAAATCATATACACTGTATGTTGTCTTCTTTGTCCACTGGGACAGCCAAAAGCACCTGTTACACTAAATAAATAGAGAAGACTGGTGTGTGTGTGAGAGTAGGGAGACAATTAAGAACAGCTGACTACACATAAGGCTGAATCTTATAGAATAAAAAGTGCTTAGCCAGCAGCCTTTTACACAGCAGTAGCCTAGGCTCTGCAAACAAACACACATATACTGTATACACAGGCACATCAATACATAGAAACACACAACCACAGTTTGGACCGTGCTTCCAGATACAAGAGGACAACAATCTACACTCCTCGATAGGGCGATATCAAACTTAAAACACTTAAAAACTCCTTTTTGGTTTGGCTGATTGAAATGTATCTTCGAATGTACAGTCAGAATCTTGTTTACCTATTCTGAAATAGTTCTGGGTTTAAATCAGAATTTTGCCTGTTCTGCCGCCGGGTGACACCAGCATTTAAAAACGCCCAAATGTTGCGGTGAAATCAATTAATTAAATCGCCAAAGTAAATCTGTGCTAACTGTTTTAACTTCAACACAACAGAGATTTGACAGTTATAAGAGTCCATAGTACAAGTTTGAATAAACTGCGTGAACTTATTATTCCGCTCGGAGAGCTGTTTTTTCTTCTTCAAGAACTCCTTGTTGAATGAAATGATGTACAATCCTGAGAACAAAGTGCCAGGATAGAGTTAACAGCCCAGTATGGGAAGACTTCTTGCGACTGACTAGAGCTAGTATGTTCGCATCTGGCTAGCGTGTTAGCGGTTAGCTCGCCAGCTACAGTAGTTTACCAGCTCGTCCTGCGAGTTGCCGTTAGACTATTTTATTTAGGCAAAGTAAGTGATACTCAAACATTTTAAATTAAATTAATTGTTAAATAAAGAACAGGATTTTGTAGAAAAACATGTTTATAGGCTATTTCTCAAAGTAAAGTATCCGAAAACTATCATTTGGTATTGGTACCAAACCCAAATACTGATCTCATTCTCACAATGTAATCCTTTTCCCAAGACCAAACATCTTACCCCAAAAACTCTTTCTTGTTTTGGTGGCATAAACAAAGCACACACAAAACTCCCCCCACTCAGCCAGACAGCCAGCTAATGTAGAACTTTAAATCTCTAAATGTCTTTGCTAAGCACAGGAAAACCCATTTTAATCACTGAACGGGCAGCGATAACGCATTTTCTGCAGTATCATCATGACAAATTATTGCCATATTGGCTCATTCATGTTGTAATGCTGCAAGATGTTACTCAAAGGAACATTTTCCATTTTGTTGTTACCATGAATTTAAAGTAGATGTTGTAAGAGCAGCTAGAACAAAAACTAAATAATTAGGAATATAGCTCTTTGTTGCAATGTGTTGATTCATATACAGACAGATTGTTTTAAGTGTCTTTTTCTCACTCGCTCTACCTCCCGCACATCTCTTTTGTCTCTGATCGTGACCTCCCCTCTTTTCTCCCACGTCTCTTTTCACTTTCACCTCCTGTCCTACTCTTCTTCTTCTTCGCCTCTCTAATCTTTTCTTCCATATTCTCCCCCTCTCTCCTTTTCGTACTCTCTCATCTTTCACCTTTTACCTCATCTCTGTCTCATTTGCTTACATAATTTCTTTTCTCCCTTTCCCATCCTTTTATTTTCAGTTTGGACCCGATTTCTCTCTCTTTCATTTCTTATCCTCTTGCTCTCACTGGACATATTAACAGGTTAACAGGTGCTTGATGCCTGCAGTCCCACTTTGTGGTGCAAAAAAATGATTTGTATTCAACTTAATAGGAAAAAAAAGGAGGACATATTTTGTCAAAAAGGCAGGATTGCTACATAAAATTACTGGGTATATATATATCACACGACAAACGAATCCAAATACATGGAAGTATCCCACCAATATCACCACATCACAAATGTTTGTCCCCTAAGTTACTTCAATAGGTAACATGTACACAATGAACATTATAACAAAGAGGATTATATCCAGAATGAATAAACTGCCCTTTTTTATTGAACGAGTGAAGAACAAAAACCATTAGAGTAACTGCTATGTCATGATAGTGCTCTGTCATCAGATTGCTAGTTAACAAAGGCTGACAGCAACCACAACAGAAGAGCTGCTCTCATCACCAAAATCCACATATACACAACTTCCAAAGGCAATATATCTGACATAAGCACGTCAGAAGAATCAAATAATCATTCACTAATATCAAAGCAGACATTTTTTTTGAAAAATAGTCTCTAAATTTTGTGTAATAAATAAAGCAAGTAAAACCACTGCCCTCATCTCCTGTGTGAATCACTAAGATTACATTTTGGTTTTAACTGTGGTGGTTTTAACACACCATGTTGTTTACAAACCCAAGTGAATTCTTTTACCTTCTTTCCTTTCTTCTTGCGGTGAGCTGACTTCCCCGTAGCCTTCTCTTTAACCTCCTCGCTCATTTCAGCAGCTGTGACAGTGTGTGTGTGTGTGTGTGTGTTTGTGTGTCCCAAACAGCTGTGTGGATGAGTCCAAAAAAGGTTGGGTTTTTTTAATCCAGCATGGATGAGCCGAGAAGAGTGGAGTGGCGGCCACTCTCAACGTGCACAGCGACCAACTCGCTCAGTTGCTCACACCCACTTTCACACACACACACACACACACACGCAAGGAGAGGAGCCAACAAGGCTGCCCGGCTGGAGCGATGGAGACACACACACACATTCTCGCTCTTCCTCTCTCTGTCTTTGTGTGTTTCTGTCTCTCTTTCTCTTTCACGCACTCACACTCGCACACTTCCCTTCTACCTGTCCGTGGTGTTGGTTGCCTCCCACTCACTCCACAAGTGAGAGCAGAGCAGCAACAAGCTACGGGGGCTTGAGTATTAATAGCAATCAATATTAGCTCATCGGCAGTTGTTTGTGTGTGCGTGTGTGTGTGTGTGTCTGTGTGTGTGTGTATAGAGAGAGCGAGAAAGACAGAGAGAGAAGATTTCTTCAACAAGTTAAAACAGACAGAAAATGCCAAAGAAAACAACACATTAAAAAACACATATTAGAAAAAAATGATTTTGACTGATAGTACAGATCGAGACAAAGCTGTTTTCACAAATTACTCGTGCATTTGTTAATATTTTGGATATTTTTAGGACTAAACTGTTAATAATCAATATACTAATTCAAAATGAAAATAATCTTTGC
The DNA here is from genome assembly GCA_002120245.1 of Maccullochella peelii. Classification (NCBI taxonomy): domain Eukaryota; kingdom Metazoa; phylum Chordata; class Actinopteri; order Centrarchiformes; family Percichthyidae; genus Maccullochella; species Maccullochella peelii. The sequence continues at coordinate 332 of LKNJ01002702.1, read as the reverse complement.
ATGGAGCTATAGCCTGAACAAGTAATCGTTTTTATATCAAAATCATCATTTAAAAGACTAAAACTTTCAAAACAATTTCAATTATGCCTTATAATACATTTATATACTTATATACTGACAGCGTCTTAACTGGCTGTTTAAGCAGCTATGACAACTGTTCTCTGCAAATTTAGTTAGCTGTAGTTAATTAAAGCTTAAGTGCGGGACTTTTACGTATAAATGAATGTCTGTTACATTCAAGCCTATGCCAGACGAGTTCACGTAATGCTGATTAAGCCTATCACCACCAGATAAATCTCTCTGTATTTCGCAGCATACCCGAGTTTTTAAAT
>LKNJ01002701.1:40131-56517 GCA_002120245.1 Maccullochella peelii | reverse complement strand
TTTTCACTAGTAAGAATAATGATTACAGATATCTACAATTTAATTTTGACATGTCGAAAAAGGATTGTGACTAGTGGAAGTGTAATTTCCCATTTCAGATATCAACAATTGCATTTGCGATATGTCCGACATATCAACAAACCATTTCGGATATGTGGGCGTCATACCATTAAAGTACTACAAAACCATTGGTCTGGTTTTGCAAATGTTTTATGAGAAAGGACATGCATTTATCACATTTGTTCTCAAGGATACACATTGTGTTTTGGTGAGGAAACACTCACATGACTTTTATTTACAAGAAAAACAAGGGCACCTTTCAGGATTATTATAGGTTTTTTTCATGGATCATTTGAAAAAATGAATGAAATGAAATGATTTTTTAGGATCTACTAGTGTGTGATTGCAAACAATCACCACAGTTCACACAGGTATCCAATCAATGAATGTCTCTGATAACCCAATCTCTCCCCATCAGGACACCCTGACAGCATTCTGCCTCATGGACAGGGAACGTAAAGGCGTGGTTGGCTGCCATGACTTCAAAAGGCTGTACAACAGCCTGGGATTTTTCTGCAGGGAGGGAGAGTACCAGCAGCTGCTGGATCTGATTGGCCTGCATCCCGGAGGCAACCTCAACTACGCCGAATTTGTCGATGTTGTTGAAAATAATGGCAAACGCAAGAAAGGGAGACAAAGAGCTAGTGTGTGAGTCCGTTACTACTGATGTTCGGCCAAGTTTGAAGAAAACTGGCTCTTTAGTGCTTCAGTGTTTGTTTTTTGTTCTCTCCTGACAGACAAGAGCAGCTCCATGAACTCCTGGCCAGTGAAGCACGCTACAAGTGGGCAGACATGTCTAAGGTCAGAAAAATTTACAGGAAGCACACAGAATGATTCTTTGCATGATGCAAAGCTCTGTACCTGTTCCTCTTTCCCAACAGGCGCTGTGCCAGTTTGACACAGACGGCCAGGGTTGGATCCATAAAAAGAGCTTGAGGGGCTTCCTCTTCACCTATGCTCTTCCCATGAGGTCTGTTGAGTTTGACCAGCTTTGGTTGAGGTAAGAGATATCCAGCTGAGGCATCATCATGCAGTGAAATGCTGTTGTCTGTGCCAGCCACAGTTTTTTACTTCTTTTGGACAGGTATGACCCCGAGTGGCAGGGTTGTGTAGCAGTTTGTGACTTCCTGGAAAAGCTGGGGTTTTGTCATGAACTCATGCCTCTGAGCCAGAAGCTGAACCAAACTGTTGCCCAACAGGACCCTGACATACCAGTTTCCTCTGATGCTGCCTCACTAGAGTGTATAGAGTAAGTGAAGAAGGGTACAGTGTGCAATTTCAGATTATCCATCCATTCATTCTCTGCCGCTTCTCCAGGTCCAGGTCAGTAGCCCAAATGTCCTTCTCCTTAGCCACATCCTCCAGCTCTTCCTGGGCGACGAACAGGGAGGCTCATGCAGTTCAATGATTTATTTGCACTAAATGAACTTACATGCAGGTACAGGCAGGCAGATAGACAGGCAACTGGTAACAGGCAGGTCCAGGTTACAGAGGCTCAAAGGAACATACAAAGGGCAAGACAGAAACATGGAAACAAAGGACATGGCAACCAGTATGAACCGACAACAGAATAAAAGAAGGGGACCAGTATGTGTGGGGACTGACTGATGAGGGAAGTTAAAACAGGTGAGCAGGAGATTGAGCACAAGTCTGAGGGAAGTGAAAACAGACGTGTAGCTGGGGGAGGCAGTCAGGTGATGTGGAAAGGAGGGAAAGTCTGAGGGCACCTGGTGGACTACTGAAGAATAGCACCGGGAAAACACAAATTTGGAAACAGAGGAGGGACAGGGAGACAGACTGTGACACTAGTTCTCTCCCCACAGCTGCACGTGCCTGGAATACCTTAACTGACTCCTTTTGACAAAAAAGGGCATTTTGAAATAAAAGTGAAATGAATTATCAAATCACATTTCACAATAATGTTTTCAATTATTTCACAAATTGTTGGTTTATATATGTTAAACAATTTATTCATGATTATTTATTTCATAATGTCTTTTTTATTCATTTAATGTTGAACACTTCCATACAATGGAGGTCTCAGATTCATTTTAGATTATTCAACCCACAATGTTCACAGAGGAAGAAAGATTTTCTTAAAACAAAAAGAAATGAAACAAATCTTTTTAATTTTATGTCAATTAACTAAACAATATAAACAAAGCAGAGAGAGATTTATACTTAATGGACCTGAAACACAAAGGTTTTAACATAATTATAAAATACATGCAGTCGCTGAAGCAAATTAACATTTCAGTGATTTCAAAATTTTAAACTAAAATTACCATTATTCACTTTTAAAGTAAATGAGGTCCATAACAGGCATAATCCACACAGTTTGTATAGTTGCCTTAATGACTCAGGCAGGATATATGCTCTAATTGAACCACACAGAATATATTTATAGACTGATATTTACACATTTTTGTTTTCTGAACAAGCTTTGCTCTGGATCCCAGAGCGTCAATACATTTCAATACTACATACAGTATGCTGTTATTTTACTCTGCTAAATTAGCTTCTTACCCCAGGTGGTTTGGATAAACAAACATTTAAGCTCTGTGTAGAAACATTTTGTGCATGCTGTGATTATTATTGAGCCATTATTAAAATATGCCATGCAACAGGGCTTAGTAATTTTCACACAGTTTCAAATGTAGCTGTTCAATGTATGGCAATACATTAGCTGTGTGAACACAAGTTGTGATTTCTGAGAGCAGAAAAACATTTTTGTTCAGATGTTTAAAGGGTAACTCCACCCTCAAATTCTGCTAGAACCCCAGCATCTTTAAAAAAATAGGAGTGAGGGAACCACACCTGTAGGAGGCGCTGCCGTGTGGCTACGTAGTGTGTGGGACAGGGGACACGGGAAGACTGACCGACACTGATTAGAATCTTTTTTTTTAATGTACATTTCATGATGTAGATAGTCTATGTCAGCATTGGCCTCGCAGGTTCAGGGTGTTGAGACATTTTAAACCCATGAAATGCAGATTTTTATACATTTGGTAAGAAATATTATCAATATTAACACCAGCATTGATGTGTTTCATCACAGTACAGTCATATCATTTAGTTCTCAGCTCAAAAAACATGTCCAGTACCTCTTTAACAGATGTTTGAGAGTCATGTTTGTTTTCTGATTATATGAATTAAAGTTCATGACAAAAATATTTGTCCTTCTGAAAAGAAATACTTCACTGATAACAGCTATACAGCAAAGCAGCACACGTTTCATGAGCTCTTGTTGTACTGTCCACAGGCAGACTGTGCAGGAGAACTATGAGGGATTGAGCGACTGCCTGACTCACCTGGAAACGAGGAGAAATAGCACAGTGACAGTGGAGGAGCTGCTGAGCCTGTTACACACCTACAGCTGCGCCGTCCCGAGAGAGCAGCTTGTAAATCACCTGCGCAGGTCAACTCCATCTTTTACATTCTCTCTAGAGATATACAGTATATCAGCATGGAAAACTAGAGTGCGGGACTTTTACATATAAATGAATGTTCGTTACATTCAAGCCGTTGCCAGATTAGTTCACACAATGCTGATTAAACCTATCACCGCCAGGTAAATCTCTCTGTATTTCGCAGTATACCGGAGTTTGCGCTGGCGCACCATAGTAATGCATAGCAAGCAATGATTGGTTTGCCACAGAGCCATGTAGAGAGAGGTTTTTTTCTTCAAGAGAAAATAAAATATTGTGATGAGATTGGTTGTGCTACCCTGCTATAGTACTTAGTTGAAAAAAGTACTTACTGCTGGAAATGTATTTATTAATTGATTTATTACATCGTTCAGTGCGAAACCAACTTGTCTGTATTGCACATCCTCTCTCCTTTCTCTTTAGGCTCAAGGTTTCCATGGATGATAACTGCAAGAGGCTAGCTTACATGGATTTCCTGTCTGCGTTTGACAATAAAGCAGAGAAAAAGTGTGAGCCTCCTCCTGTTTCCCCTGATGCTGTGCGTCAGATAGAGTCTTTGTACGGCCTCAGTCCAGGTGTGGCTCTCGCTAGGATGCGAGAACTAGTCACTGCCTCAGCATCTCATCTGTATAAGGTGAAGCTTACAACCACATTCTTCATTTTTCTCTGTCATCAGTTTCTCTTTCAGCTGGTCACCTTTCTTTGGCTTTTTCTGTTCTCCAGGCATTCTTGACCTTTGACCGGAGAGGCACAGGGATGGTCAAAGCTCTGGAATTTCGTCAGGTGCTGGAGAATTTTTGTGCTTGCCTATCAGACAAACAATACAGATACATACTGACCAAACTGGAGCTGGACTGTAAGAACTGCACTGTTAACTGGAAGGACTTCCTCAGCAAGTTTCAATCACAGAGCCCGCAGGTACGAGAAGAAGTTTCCAAAGATACTTAAAGGAATAGTTCAGCATTTTGGGAAATATGCTTTTTTGCTTTCTTTCCAATGAAAAGCTTGATATTAATCTCATGTCTGTGAGTTAAGTACAATGCTGAGGCAGGATGGAGTTAGCCTAGCTTAGCATAAAGGCTGAAAGCAGGGGAAACAGCTAGCCTGGCTCTGTCCAAAGTGGAAAAATAAGCCTACCAACAACTTTAAAGTGACTATTTGTAATTTTAGGGGGAGTTGCATGCCAGAACAATTTCTCCACAAAAAGCAGCTTATCCCTCTGCCACCAACACAAAAACCACAACCAATGTGCAGCCACTGCGTAGCCCCTAAAACCACAAACTGTCATTTTTACATATCTCTCTGTATAGGTAAAATAATGAGACACAAGTGTCTGTGTTAATTAGTGAGCTTTAGGGGTGTTAGTAGGTGTATTTCTAGCCAGTGGTGTGGCTCTAGGGATGTCAATGTAGGTCCACCACTTCCAGTCCAGACTGAAATGTTTCATCAACTGTTGGATGGATTGCCATACAATGTTGTACAGACATGGCCTCCTAAGGATGAACTGTAATAACTTTGGTGATTCCTTTACTTTTGATGCAGCACCATCATTTCAAGGTGTTCAATACTTTGGTTTATGACCAAATACCTGCAAAACTAATGACATTCCCATCAGCCTCAGTTTACTTTGTGTTTAGCACGAATTAGCAAATGTTAGCATGCTAATGTAGTAAACATGGTCACCTCCAGCTTTGTACTCAGCGCACAGACATAAGATTGATATCCATCTTTTCATCTCATTGTCAGAAAGCAAGCAGATACATGTGTGGCGGCTGTGGTACAGCGGGTAGTGCGGTTGTCCATCAACCCCAGGGTTGGTGGTTCGATCCCGGCTCCTCCTGTCGAAGTGTCCTTGGGCAAGACACTGAACCCTAAGCTGCCCCTGGTGGAGGCCAGCATGGCAGCTGTGTCCCCATTGGTGTGTGATTGGGTGAATTAGACTACTGTTAAAAAGCTTAGATTACTGTACAGCGCTTTGGGAACGGTTTCAACGGTTGAAAAGCGCTATATAAGTAAAAGTCCATTACCATGTGTAAGATGAGATTTAGTTTTGTGAAGATTTATTTTAGAGATTACCTTCTCGGGGTTAATTATTACATTATTTAATTAATGGTAACCACATATGTATGTATGTGTATATATGTTGTATGCTGCTCGGGACCTACATAATATGGTGCACCTTGCCTGTGATGTAAATGATGTTAAGATTGGCGGAGTGATATGATGTAAGACAGTGAGATGATCGATCATGTTTGGTTGTGGTGGTTACGTTGTCCTAATGTTGAGACGGGTATTAATAAAAGTGGACCAAGTGAGACAGTTGAAGCTGCCCCGTGCTCTTATTGTACCCTCGTCCCGAAGTTAGCTTTAATTTAGTAACGGTAGTTAACGCTAAGAGTAACCAGCGTTACACATGTATTGCCCAAAATGTTGAACCATTCTTTTAGTTCTATGTCATCTCTGCCTGTATGCCTCATATAGAGCATGTTTGTGTCTTGTATGCATCTGTTCATAATGCTGTAGATGTCAGCAGAGAGGTGCATGAGTTGGACCTGGGAGAAAGGGACTAAAACCAGATCCTCTATCCAGACCAATACCTCTGAAATCACAGAGCACTTGCAGCAGATCCAGGACATTGTCTCAGGCCACTTCTATGAAATCACCAAAGAGGTGATGGATTTGGATCCCTCCAACAGCACTACAATCTCTAAAGAGCAGTTCAGAAAGCTTTGTGATCACCACTGCCTGAGACTCACAAATGATCAGGTAAAGCCAGAAAAATACTTTACTACTGCTTATAAACCATTATAATTAGCATTATAATTCAGAGAATTCAAAGAGGAGACATTCAAGAGAACAAACACATTTCCAACAACTCTCACAGCGCTTTCAAGCTGAAACAACACACACTGGCATCAGTCCATGGTTACAAATGAGAAGATGAATCTGAATTTTGGTACATTTGCCAGTTCTATTCTTTTTAGTCTGATATGTTTTCTTTAATTATTCTAATCAAAATCTAATTTGTCTTTGCTGATAATTATTGACTGCGTGAGAAAGTTAGTCATCTGTGAAGCCAATTTACGTGCTATGTGTAACTCTCTTTGGGGCAGGCTATTAGTTCCCCCAGTGTGGATGGTTATTATGTGTATGTTTCCTTTTGCTTTTCAGTTTGAGTGTGTGTGGAGTCAGATGCCTGTGAATGAGCAGAAGAAGCTGCAGTACAGAGAGTTTCTGTGGCGCTTTGGTGCTTTGGGCAGGACCCCACACAGAGAAGCAGGGGGTCCCACCAACGATGTCCCATCGCCTTCCCTTAAGCTTAGAGAAACAGTCTCAGCAACAAGACCTTGTTGCCCAGAGCCTGTAGGTGCCATTCTGCAACGCACTAAGGTACAGCACATGACAGGACAGACCTGAATGCTGCAGTATGATCTGTCATGAAGACACCAGCTGCTTCACAAAGCCAGACAAGCTCAGTTTGTTGCTACGAGAAGTCTGGAAACTATGGAATTATATAGATATTATATAGACATTTTGAACACAGAAAAAGATTTGTAGCAAAAGCACAAATTATATTTTGCAGAGAAATTATCAAAGGACAACAAAAACTATTCTGTGCTCAAGAAATGTATGTAAAAGTGTTTGCTATTATCACCACGAGCACGCAGTAATAACCTCTCTCACTCAGTGTTACTTGTTTGATCCCTGTCAAATGTTACAGTGTGTTAGAGTGGGGCACATCTTCAGTCAGCTAATAAAGCACACAGAGCAGGAAATGTAAGAGTTGGAAAATGAGTGAAACTGAATGAGAGAGGTTATTATTGTGCGCTCATGTGGATAATAGCAAAGACACAAATAAATGTATTGAGCAGAGAATAATCTTTGTTAACTCAAATGGAATTATTCTTTGCGTGATATCAATTTCTCTGCAAAATATAATTTATGTGTTTGCAAAAAATCTTTATCTGTGCTCAGGGTGTCCCACTGCGCACTCAGAACTGAGGCACAAATATAATGCCACAGCAAACATGCATTAAAAAGTGTCAGACCAATCAGCAAGCTATGATGGGTGGCATAGATGATGAGCTGAACTTGCCTGTCATTCTTTTCCACAAATTCTGATTTAATGCTTCTCCACTATGTCTCGTGAAACTCTTGGTTTTATTATTTCATTGGAATATTTCATTCCAATCATGTGAAACCGTAATGTATGTGTGCATCAGAGTAGGGTGTGCACGAAAATATGGGACAAATCACGTCCCGTATTGATTCAGTAAGGGACAATGCATTTTATTTTTCAGTACGGGACAATCCTGTACTATACGGGACGGGTGGCAACCCTTCTGTCAGTTGTTAACTGTTTGGCATGAATAAACACAGACTACAAAAACACTCCAGCTGGCAAATTTGTGCAAATAACGTGAGGTGAAAATTTGCTTTATATATATATATACAAATGGAGATCCAGAAAATGTGTAGCCTTTGTCTCACCTGTATGCATGAGTCCACGTGATGTAAATGTTGTTATCTGCCTGTGTTTGTGAGGACTGTACATGGCAAAAAACAGCAAACAGAACCCTGTTCATGTCCTCTGTCCATGTAAGGTGAATGAAGGGTTTGAGTTTAGGAAAATGTTGGACAGGTTTACAACTTGAATTGATGTTAAGCACATGCCTGTTCAGTCTTGCCAGACTACAAGAAGCAATTTCAAATTCTGGGCTGATGTGTCGAGGCTGTAGGCACAGCTTTAGCCACATTTTCAGCTCAGTAACAAGCTGATAAAGACTGCCGTGACCAATATATGTAAATGATGTACGGTTGTGACTTTAAACCAGAGTTTTAACGTCAGCAACACTCCAGAAGTGAAATGATCTAACTTGTTGTTTGTCTTTTTCAAACATGTAGTGAAACTGTATTGGAAGCAAGTGGAATTATTTCATGAATTGTATGAATTTGATCAAAGTGAGCAGAGTGAATAATATTCACCTGGCTCATCAGACTGAATGAGAATACCCTCCAGAGTTACTCCATGTCTACACAGAGCCAAGTGTGAGCAGCACGTTAACAGAGCAGCAGCTTCAGTCCTCCGTCAGTGTTGGGCGTAGGTCGCTGCGTTTTGGCAGTGCTCAGAGCACGACACAACATCAACGTACATGCGTAAAATGGAAGAAAATAGACATGAAGTGTAAAAATAATACTTGCACTATACTCATGGAAATGTGCGTTGTCTACAGCCTGTGTAGACAGCTGGTTAAAACTTTATCTGTTCCGTCAGACAAATGTGAGACTAACTCAACGTGACACTTTTATTCAGTGTAGTTGTGCAGCCCCTCTCCTGACCTCCCCTTATTCCTCTGCCAGTCTGCCCCCCAGTGCACCTCCAGGCGTCCTGCCTCAATGGGGAGGCCGGGAACAGGAAGCTCGCTGGGCAGCATGGAGAGAAGGCTGCGTGGGGCGGTACGGTGCTGCTGGAAGGAGATCCAGAGGAACTGTACCGAGGAAGATCCACAACAAGAGGGACACATCAGCACTACCTCCTTCCTGGGTGAGCAGCAAAACACAGACAATCATATAGCTATTCCTTCTAGCCTTCTACTGCTAATGATTGGCTGTGTGTTACAGAGATCCTCCAGTCTCTCAGCATCAGTCTGACTCGGGAGCAGTTTGAACATCTGGCTGTGAAGTTTGACTTCATGAATAATGGCTGTGTTTCATATCACAACTTCCTTCGTCACTTCCTCCTGAACCTAAAGCCAGCAGAGGCCAAGAGGGCATTTGATCGTCGTAAACTCCCTCTTCCTATTACACCGGTAAAAATGATTTTCTATTCTGCAATACAATGTCTAAATGAAATAAGCTCTTGTGAGACAATAAATGTGTCTCAAATCCATCTTATACAGATGTCATGTTTAGCTATGACTTTGGAAAAAATGATTATTTGAAATTGGAACATTTCTGTGTTTTATTCTGCCAGATACAGATCAGTTTTGTGTGTCCTGTGCTCTTTTAAGAAGAAACATTAACAAAAAGAGAGGCATTTGTTTTATGAATGCACCCCCTGTCTGTGCATATACCAGAGTCTACACAGACAGCCTCTTGAAATAAATTAATTTTAATCTCAATAGGCCTTTTTCATGGAAGACATTTTGACATGTGACAGACAAAAAGCACAGGTGTGAATAATAAAAGGAATTATGGGTGAATTCCAATTCCATTTTTTCAGACTCCTGGTATTGTGTATGCTGGCTCACTGTCACACTGTCATGACTTATTGGGACAAAAGAACAGAGCCATGGTTGATGTTATTAGATACACCTGTGCTTTTCCTACTGTGACAACTCCAAATGTGTGCTGGAAAAGGCAGTAGTTGTCATTGGAGGTCCGCTGTGACACTGATGAACACCTGTAGCACAACACAAAAACAACCACCACCCACAAAAGCTTTCTAGCCAATATTCCCTTATCTACAAGCTAATTAGCTGGTCAGCTGCAGCACATCAAACAGCTTAAAACTGCAAAAGTCCCACTGGTTACTTTAGATGCTAAATGCTGTGATCTTAATTCTTCAATATCACTGCCATCAAAACACTGTCTGTTCTTGGTCAGCTGCAGTCACCAATGCAGTTCTCTTTCAAATCTCGCTCGGTATCTCACTATGCGAAGCGCCTTCTGGCGTGACCAATCATGGAAGCTCCAATATCACCACGTCTGTCAGGAGACAGACCAATAATCTTGAGTTGCACAGGCCAGCCCGTCCCCCCTTTATAAATGCCCGTGGCGCACCCACATGGCATTCTCACTTTCTTCCCCTGTGAAGATCATACGAGCTCCTAAGCTATACTGACATCCAGATTTTCACTTAACTGTTCTCTGACGCAGCCGTTATGGTAGTCACTGAACGTGGTTATCTGGTGTCAGGATTTTGGATTTTCTTTCGTTAAGAAGGATATTTATTGTTGGTTCAGGTGGGGGTTATTGCGTTGTAGTGGACGTCTACCGGACTGCTTACCAACTGCTTACAGGATAAACTAGCACGTCGAGGTGAGTTGTGTGTCTGTTATTGCTGCTAACCGTCAAGGTTTTTAGCTAGCCATGGCAACCACTGCATTCTCTAAGGGGACTGCTGGTGGCAGCAAGGTTAAGGACATCGATTCCCACCCTTGCCCAGCCGCATGTGGGTTAACCATCTCCGGCAGGGACCCCCATCCCCTCTCCATCATGTGTATGGGAGTTAAGCATGCCCAGGCATCGCTCGCGGACTCCGAGTCCTGTGAGCACTGCTGTGCCATGCCAGTGAGGATTCTGGAGTGTCGCTTGCAGGTGTCGGCGGCCTCAAAAACCGACCCTTGCCTTTCCGACACCGCAACGAAGCCCAGGGATAAGCTGACTGCGGCTAGCACTTGCTGGGGGGATATGGTGGAGGACCCCGAGGTGGAATTTCCCCCTCTGTTCAGCCAGCTCCTCTATCAGAGGACGAGCGTGGTGGCAGAGAGGAGGACAAGGATGATAACTTGGATCTCCTCGGTGACGAGAATGATGAGGATGATGAAGATGCCATCCTTCTCCCCGCTCAGATGCCACGTCCCAGCAGCTCCGTCGGTGGGGAGGCACAGCCTTCCCCTGCCCCCCGTGAGGTCGACCTGCACGAGGTATGCAAACGAGCGGTGACCAGGTTGGCTATTGACTGGCTGGATGACAAGGGGGGAGGAGAGGGATTTATATGACGGTAAAATCCTGCCTTCTCGTCAGGTCTCCGCCAGGCAGCTCATGCTGGGACAAACCATTCCGGCACAGAGTTCCTGTCAAGGGTTACTCTGGCGTAGATATTGCCAACAGCGAGGTTCTGGGCTCGCAGACCCCCCCACGGTAGTGGAGCAGTCGGTGGCGTACCATCTCCATCCAAACTGCCGGTCCACCCTCGCCTCAGCTGGACTTGCCCTCCCGGGCAAGATGGAACACTTCACTGGCTCCATGTAACGACGAGTCGCCATTACGAAGACGTCTAGTTAATGGTAAATATCATTTCTAGAGCGAGGGTAATTGAGGTGGTGATATTGAGACACAGTTAAACACACACTTTTTAATAAAGGTATTTATTGATTAATTTGTGGGGATGTTGCAGTCCGTTTGGGGTCGGGTTTCACAGCGGGGATGCTGGGCGCAGTTCCACTTTGTCGGTCACCTGTGGACGAGCAAATAACTTATATGAATGTAGGACTCAATAGGAGCCAAAGATATTTGCGTGTAGAATAGAATCTACAATTCATGCTAGGCTAAAGTGGAACTCAAATATGAAAGGTTAGCAAGCACAACTTACCTCTGCCTATTCTCCGTCTCCGAGGGTGTTCGGGCAAAAGCATTCCCCGGGGCTCGCGCACCGTTTATTAGTTCCGGGAGGGTAACATCAGGTGGGAAGTGGGTAGAGGGGAGTTGGGATGTATGGGTTATTGTATTTATTTAGGTAAAAATATATGTGTATTTATTTGGGCTGTTTTTTGGGGTTGTTGGAAGGTGTTGGAGTGTTATGTTGCTATATGGAATAAATATCTGCGGAAGTATTACCTGAGACTATTTGCCTCCTTGACCGCTCGGGAATGCTAACACTCCATGTACCAAAAATTGTAAAAGTCAGCAGCCCAGTCTGTCAAGAACCTGAATGTGGTCACCCTGCTCACAGCGTACCAGGCAGAGCTGTTTCAGGACATGGGCAACCTTTTAGATAAGGGCCTTTTAGTCCGGCTATTTGGCAGGAGATATGTGTCATTATGGACCTTATCCTCCGTGTGTCCAGGGGTGCGGTTCAGGGCTGTGGCCACGTCATGGGCCTGGCTGTGGTGGGGGAGAGATCGCTGTGCCTGAATCTCTCCAGCCTGCCAGACCAGGATAAGCAGATCATAATGGATTCCCCGTTCAACCCATCACGGGCTAAGGGCTTATTTTGGGAGGCCTCTATGCAGCAGGCTAGCAACCTGAGGAAGAAGCAGGCGGAGGCCTTAGATCTCTGCCTTCCATGCAGGACAGCACCTCGCCCACCACTGCCAACCTGCCCGGGCTTTGTGGCTGTGGCGGTGAGAGGGCGCAGCGGGGGCCCCAGATTCCAGACACCTGAGCAGCCAGCGACACATCAGCATGGTGCCCAGGGCCAAAAACATTGGGGTATAAAGTATTTCGCTGTTGCCGCCACCACTCCAGCCACTGTGTCGAACTGCCCACCGGAGGGGAAGAAGAGGCGGTCGACTTAGGAGTCGTGGTTAGTGGAAACAGAGGCTCAGCAGGCAGCACTCTGAGAGATGCCTGACCTGAGCTTCCTGGGGATGGACTGGCAATTTCCTCCTCCCTCAAAGAAGAGGAGAGGAGAAGAGCTACACCAGTGTCCCAGTCACTGTCGCAAAGAGAAAAACAAATAGTGCAAGGCAGGCTGTTGCCACAAGAGGGCACAGCTGCCCAGGTTATGAGCTTCGAGCCCCCGGATCCCCTGGCTGCCAAAGCAGGAGAATGGCGCGCATGCGCAGTTCACCCATGAGTGTTTACAACTATTGCCAGGGGTTACAGGCTTCAGTTTGCAGCGAAACCACTAAGTTTCAATGGTGTGGTGTTTTTGGAAGCCACAGGGGAAGCCGCAAAGGCTTTGGAGATCGAAATTTCTTCTCTCTTAAGCTGGGGGGCAATTCGAATTGTGCTGGAAGAGCAAATGAAGCTGGGCTTCTACTCCCAGTTTTTCCTCATTCCAAAGAAGGGAGGTTCGTTACGTCCAATTCTGGACTTGTGGTTCCTCAATTCCCACCTCCGAAAATACAAGTTCAGAGTGCTCACACACAATGTTTCGGTCGATTCGACCAGGCGACTGGTTCACATCAATAGATCTGCAGGATGCTTATTTTCACATAAGCATATATACAGCAAACAGGAAATTTCTCAGGTTCGCTTTCCATGGCGTAGCCTATTAATATCAGACTCTGCCATTTGGGCTGTCACTCGCCCCGAGGGTCTTCAGGAAGTGTGTGGAGGCAGCTCTAAATCCTATGCGGGCCACGCATCTCAGAGTGTTAGCATGTTTGGACGACTTTCTCCTCTGCGCTCCCAGCAGGGAGGACGCAGAGAGGGATACTCAGGCACTGTTCAGTGTCAATCACGTAAAGAGTGTCTTGTTTCCCACACAGAGTATTTGGGCCTCGAAATAAATTATTTTTCTTTTCGGGCTTTTCTGTGTCAAGATCCGGTGGAGAAATTTCGCCAGCACCTCACTCTGTTTCGCCAAGGGAACTCAGTCTCGTTACGAGCCTGCCTCCGCCTGGCGGGACTGATGGCCTCAGTAATTTCTGTTATTCCTCAGGGGCTGTTGAGGATGAGGGATTTCTAACGCTGTGTGTCCTCCCTACGTCTGGACGTGCAACGTCATCTCAGTCGAATGATGAGGATTTCCCCGGAATGTATCCTGGCTCTCCGTTACTGGAGAGACCCGGTGGTGTTCACCACCAGCGTCCCCCTGGGAATGGTTGTTATGAGGAAAACGGTAACAACGGATGCTTCATTGACAGGGTGGGGAGCTGTGTTTAAGGGGAGGTTGGTAAATAGGACCTGGCCCCGAGGCTCCTTCATGCTTATATAAATACCTGGAGTTATTGGCAGTTTTTCTGGCGCTAAAACATTTTTTTACCACTCCTGGGGAATTGTCATGTTTTGGTCAGGATAGACAGTACGACAGTGGTGGCTTATATAAACCGGCACGCGCTCCGTAACATTACACAGACTGGCCCAGAGTATGATATTGAGGAGCAGCAAGCGCCTGCTGTCATTACACGCGACGCACGTCCCCAGTGTATTGAACAGTGGGACGGATTTGCTCTCCAGAGGAAATCCTCTCTACGGTGAGTGGAGGCTCAACCCCGAAGTGCTTCACCTAGTGTGGGAGATTTTCGGCCAGGCGTCTATAGATCTCTTCACGCGAAAACACACAGTGTCCTGTTCTTTTTGTTAAGGGACAGGGACGCACCACTGGGAGCAGACGCACTGGCTCATCCATGGCTGAACGTGCTGCTGTACTCATTCCCCCCACTCAGCCTCAATGTTCCGTGCGTGGATGGCAGAGCTAGTGCGGCTCCTTCACAGCCAGCCATGGCCGCTGCTGTTACGCAGAGACTTAGTGTCACAGGTGCATGGACAGATTTTTCACCCGCACCCAGAACGACTTACTCTTTGGGCTTGGAACGTGAGAGGGTAAATTTGAATGAGTTGGGTCTCCTGTTGAGGGTGACTGAGACTATTCAAAGCGCGATGGCACCATCTACACATTCATTGTATGACGGTAAGTGGCGTGTATTTGAGAGATGGTGCAAGTTTAGAGCCATCATTTTGTTTCAGAGTGCTGTTCCAGATGTGTTATGCTTCCTGCAGGATTTACTGGACAATGGTAAAGCTTTTTCCACCATTAAGGTTTATTTGGCCACCATTTCAGCCTGCCATGTGGGTTTTGGGAATGTGCCGGACAGCATTCTCTGATAAGGTGGTTTATGAAGGGAGCCCACCGGCTCTGGCCTGCATGTAAACCTTTGGTTCCTTCATGGGACTTGCCAACTGTGTTGGAAGCACTCTCACGGTTGCCTTATGAGCCCTTGGAGTGTGCTGACTTAAAGGTGCTCTCTCTCAAAACTATCCTATTGCTGGCATTTACGTCAGCCAAACGGATAAGTGAATTATGTGTGTTGTCTGTGCACGCATCCTGCTTGCAGTTTTCCCCTGATAATGGGAAGGTGATGTTGCACCCTAACCCTGCTTTTGTGCCTAAGGTTAGCGAGTCTTCTTATAGCTGCCCCACTCCGGAGCTGCTTGCTTTTCACCCACCACCTTTTGCAGAGGAGAGTGAGAAGCGGCTTAATTCACTATGTCCTGTATGGGCTTTATGCAGCTATTTGGACAGGACTAAGGGGCTTAGGAAGAGTAACCAGCTTTTTGTATCTTGGGCCCCTTCTCACAGAGGGAGGGCTCTGACTCACCAGAACCTGTTATACCGGGTGGTGGAGGTTATAATACTGGCTTATGAGAGTCATGGACTGCAGCCCCCCTGAGAGCCTGCGGGCTCATTTCACCAGGGGTATGGCCACCTCATGGGCCCTGTTCAGGGGCATTTCTGTGAGTGACATCTGTGCCACAGCTAGTTGGGCACCCCCACACATATTTATTAGGTTCTATCACCTGGACATGACGGCACCTTCACTGGCGCACTCAGTCCTGAGTGTGGGTTCATTTTAACTGTGTGCTAGCCCATGGGGAGGGCTTATGGTGTCCACCCTTCTGAGTGGAGGTGTTATGGGCTTCGAAGCATGCATTTCGGGAGTGGGCCACATCTCCCATAGTGAGATACTGAGCGAGGTTTGAAAGAGAACTTTGGTTTACCAGGGTATACCAAGTTTGTATGTGTTATAAGCCTTTAATAACTATTTTTGGGTTGCCATGTCACAAACCCTCCCTTGGCTTGGGCTGCTGTTGAGAAGGTCCCTCCGTTGGCTCCTTTGTCCTCAAAGCATTTGGACCAAATTTCATATTTATACACACACATGCATAACAGCAGAGTGGATGTGTATTACCCTTTGTTAATGACTCACTAATAACTGCAGACTTAGTAAACTGACTGATAAAATGACTTACTATGCATGTTAGCATTTGAAAATATACTTTTCCCTCATGCATCTATGTGTACACAGTCATCACAGTTGGAGTTTAGTGTGAAATTGGGACACAGGGTATGTACTTTCAGCTACACATACCCATGCTGAGTAGCACATTAACACATCTCAAATTAAGTCTGTAGTCCCTCTCCTTTCCTCTGTTTAAGGTCTGATCTATTGTAGTTTCATTGGCTGCAACTTTAAATTGGGTTACAGTAAAGTGTGTGTGTGTG
>LKNJ01002701.1:0-40121 GCA_002120245.1 Maccullochella peelii | reverse complement strand
GGGGGCTCTGGAATGCGAGGGGGCGGTGATGGGCGATGGGTTGCCAGATTGTGTAAACTCAGCAGGGACCTCCCACCCTCAGGCTCTCGACCATCGCCTCCCATGACAAGCAAATTGGGCAAGTTGGGTGATTTGCAGTGCTTTTCTGGCATGGGGAGGTGTATATGAAGCTTTGAACAATGACACATGGGTGGGCACATTCTAAAAGCACCCCCACTGAGCGACTAAGCCGAGCCCCAAGCTTCAACGGAGTGTGTGGGTGAGGGCCTAATCTGGCAACCCATGAGCTGCAACCTTCCAAACCAACTTTGGAATCACAAAGACCTGCATTGTCTCAACCAAACCCACCATCTGTGTTAAATTGCAGAGACCCCCCCTGCATCTTATCTGAGGAGATGGTGTGTCCATACACAAAATCTCTCTATCTGATCACAGAACAAAAAGCACACACTGTCTCAGCTTGTGAAGAAGTGAAATATTAACCTCTATTTGTTGTTGTTCATGTCCTCCTGTTCGGGCCTTGTACTCTGATGGGATCCTGCATGGTCTGGTCCGGTTCAGACGAGCCAGGGTGTTCTGGGTAAAGACTGCGTGGAGGTCATGCTGCGGATCTATGATGTGGTTCGCTCCTCCTGGACCTCCATCAGACGCTGCTTTCTGATGTCTGATCGCAGCCGCACAGGAATTGTCTCCGTGCAGGACTTCAGGAAGGTGAGATCAGCTACAACACGCCACCCTGCAGATCTCCACCTGCTCTGCTGCCTCTGAGTGATGTAAACTACTCAAAGATAAACGAACTCTTTATGAATTATTGATGCCACACTTGTGTGTCTTCTATCAAAATGTCTAAAGGAGAATGATGGAGGGTGACTGGAAATCCTTGAAGCTTATTGCAAGCTTGCAGAGCCACACACACACACACACACACACACACACACACACACACACACACACACACACACACACACACACACCTGTTCACTAGACAGCCAATCAGTAATTTTAATTGTTCATTTAAGCTGAAGGTTGAAACAGGATCACGCTGACATGTTGGCCCAGGAGAACAGCAGCTGACACTTCTGTTTGATTGTCTTTTACCTGCTGTACAGTTCACTGAGACAACGCTCCCTGAGCTAATCGATAGAAACAATTAGCAACCTGGTTAGGGATGACATCTCCTAACCCCCCACCTAATATGCACTCCAACGTTTGCTGTTTTGGCCCTGCAGGTGCTGCGCCATTTCAGCGTGAATCTGTCAGAGGAGGAGTTCTTCCACCTCAGCTCTTATTTTGATGCCAACACCACAGGGACGATCTGCTACAACAACTTCCTTTGGTCGTTTCTTCACTGATCTTCATTCTGCTTTCTACAGCTGCTTCAGCAGGCGTGGCTGAGTTACCAACTGGGCAAAATGGGCAACTCCCCCAAGGCCCCATGCATTCAGGGGAGGAGGGGGCTTGTAACATGCACCATAAAAAGCAAAATATAACCTGAAATGGTGGCTTGTGCATTTTTATTTCCATGTCCTGCAAACGTATTTGTAACATTAACATTAACTATTCATTACTTTGTTGGAAATTCAGCACCTCAGATTTACTTTCAATGCCAGCACTCAGGAAGCAGGGTTCCCCTAAGTAGAAGGCTGTAAAATAAGGCTGTGGAGGTCGGGGTGGTGAACAGGTGTGTGGCACATCTGACTTCACAGACCTGCAATAAACATAACCTTTTTTCAACCACAATGATTCCCTGACCTTAACCATAGTGTAGCTGCAATGTGCAGATATTGTAGAAAGCAATAATTTTAAGACATTTGCCATTGAATGTAATCTGTGGTTTTGCACAATCATCCCATTGCCGTTCTCGTCTGCCGAAAGAGTTGCTGCATTACAAATCATTCAAGTTAAAGTTCATTATATTATTAACGAAGAGTTTAACAGTCAAAAACTGTGTGGGTGTGGTTTGATCAGATTTGATTGACAGTGTTGGCAGCATAAGCAAATGTTGCCAAACTGATTGGCTCATGGCAATAGTGTGTTGATGTAGTAAGAAGCTAATTGAGCAACTACGTTTGAAGTGCCTTTAAGGAGGGACACCTGACCTAACCTGAATCTGAGATGTGATCAGTGATTTGCAGGTCTGGAATCAGGTTAGCTGTGATGGCCATGGCCACAGCCACAATTGCAGGTTTAAGAGTTACCTGGCTGCTGAGTTCTCCTTCCTGGTCCAAAAAAGATGGGGCTGAGGGTGGAGCCTGATCTTATGCAGAGGCCCAACCCAAGGACCATACCAAGAGCTCTGACAGACAGGGGAGGTCAGGGTTTCTTTGTGTTGAGTTTTAGTTATGGTTTATATTGTCCTCCCCTGCATTTGTTTATTGATCAGTTCCCTCCGGTCTCATTCTGGGAGGTCCATTAGTTGAGTTAAGATCTTGTTTTGTTAGTTGTATTTATCAGTAGAGTTATGTTTTGTTGACCTTGTTTAAGGGCCCTATAACTCTTAATTCAATTCTCTTCAGTAATTTGTTGAGTCTTTTTGATGAAAATAAAGTTGTTTTTTTAACTTTAAACCTGTGTTACCTTGTGTCTTGACTGCTTGGTCCACGACATTAGCAATAGAGCACACTTCAAAGCACACCCAGCAGTGAGTGTGGGTGAAAACTTTGAACTAGAGAGCCCGGTGTTACGTTACTCTTTATGACCAGCTTGTAGAGAGGCCCTGTGTCAAGGACTACTTTCTATACCTTTAATACATCTGTTAATATTATGCTTACATGGTGAATATTCTTTAACAATACATTTATGTGCAAAATGATCACAAACTAAGTGGGAAGTGGGTTGGGGAGTAGGGGCCCACAGCTCATTCTTGCCCCTGGGCCCCTTGGTGGGTTAATCTGGCCCTGGCCGCTTTAGAATTTCAAATGTGATCTTCCACTGATATGACAAAAATTCATCGTGAAAAGACAAAGATTAATGAGGAGAGATTGATAAACGATTTGAGAGTTTTTCACTGTGTTCTCCACCTTCTGTCTGTTGCCTGACACTGATTTGTGTTCCGAAGTCAATCAAAAAAGGGCCTTTTTAATGATGCAGACAGAAAACACTGGGTGCATCTTTTGTTCAGATGGGACGTGTGAAGTGAGATGGATGACGAGGAGATAGAAGGGACGTCTGTCATTCAGGAAACGCTACGGTAGCAAGATATCCAGTAGCACACACACAGGAGAGAAAAATGTCCTCTCCTGGAATCATTATCTGAGGAAGCTAACAGAAGGACGAGCAAATGGAAATGGAAAAGAACTGAGAAAAAGAGCTCAGTATTGTGGTTGGAGAGACAGAGGGAGAAGACAGAGGGAGAAGACAGAGAGAGAAGAAAGAGGGAGGGAGGGAGGGAGCTGGAGGAAGACAAGAGTATATGAAAGCTAGTTGTATTAATGGCAAAGTAAAAAGCCGTCTGCGAATAAATTACCCGGTCTCCCCTGGGATTACTAATGTAATTATTTGAACGAGAGTTCTCGTTAGAATGTGCAGAGGTGTGGAAGACCTGCAGAACAAAATGGGAGACAGAGACAGAGCGGCGAGGGTTTAGCTACTGGAAATTAACTTGCTGCTCTGGGCTCTATAATTGATACGAGACACAGATACCTTTGATTGGAACAAAAGGGAAGAACCAGGACGAGAAAAGTTTCCTCATCACCTCTAATTTTTCTTCTCTGGAACAAGAAAGAAAGGAGAGGAGAGACAAAAGGGAAGAGCGAGGATGGAAATAAGGAAGCATGATCCACCTTTCAGGATAAGGTTTTATTCAATTGGTGAATCATCTCTCAGAACCAGCAGAATCCTTATGGTTTTAAGAAAGAAAGGTACTTTACATTTTTAGAATTGTCTCCAGGAGCAACACAGGAACATTTTGCAGCTGTTGGGTTCTTTCTTTTTCTTGTTTTACAGTTTAAAAAAATGTAAAAGTCCCCAACAACGATAGCAAAATACAATACCATATGAAGACTTTCATTTCAAAATGCTATAGTTCCATTTAAAAAAAGACCTTAAGTTAACAGTCATCCAGTATAGTTGAAATATAGAGGACAACAAACAATCTACTAACTACTAACAATCCTTTATAAAGTACACCACAATCTGCTTTCAAGTTTTAGCTGTCAATCTTTTGGGCCTTTGTTCAAATGGTAGCTATCTCATTTTGGAACAAAACTCTTCATATGCAGATTGTCTGAGTAGCAGAAGTCATTAACTCCTTTAAGCATGCTTCAAGAAAGAAATCAAGAAATAGTACAGCACTTTTTTTGTCTTGGAAAAAACAGGAAACACATAACACAGCTACTGAAGCAGAAGAGCATCAAAGTGAGACATCTAAATGAGGACTGGAACTGGAGAGTCAGACCACACAGCTTCTTATGAAACTTAGAGATGAAAGTTCCTCCCATCTTTTGGTTTTTAATAGCTCCCTTTATTGATACATCTTCCTTCATATACTTTCATGAAGTTTGTGTTTTAATTCAAACTATTACTGCTTACTACCCTGATCTAAAGTCTTCCCATTTCATGCCTAAAATCCTGGTTCTTTGAAGAGGATCTTAATGATATATTGGGCCAGCATTCAACAGAAGCACTACTTGTTCTTCAGTTAGTGAAGTGGGGAATTGCTACTGAGACAATGATACAATTCTTTGTTTCTTATAAACAATTAAGGTGTTGAGCAAAGATCATTGTTACCCGTTTGACAAGAGAAACTTCAATATACCATCAATTCTCAAACACCTTCTAGCAACTGAAAGGGCATGAACGCTCCCTTTCCTAGCACGCTTTTAATGTGAAACATCTGCAGGAAGTACATTAGCTTAACAATAAGCAATAGGAAAACAATGGCAAAGTAGTAACACTATCAGGTTTAATTAATGATTGAGAACAATTTTCTTTTCAAAAAACAAACTCAAAGCAGCAAAGCAGAGTATGACAGGACTCTTATTCACTTGTATATGTGTATATTTTTACCTTTATTAGCCTTAATTAGTTTGTGCTAGCCACACACAGCTATGACTGATAAAATGAAAAACCTGGGCAAAGTGTTTGTGGATAATATTCATTATTAGCCATCAAATCTAACACCCTTTTACCCACTCAGCACGTGCTCCAACATTAGCCATGTGCTGTTACATTGGTAAATATGATTTCACTATTTGCTTGTTTTGTTCATTTACCTGTGTTTTATTAAACTGCAGTGCCTATGCTCTCTACACCCTGGGCACCATGCCTTAAACTTAATCTTAATTCTAAACCTAATCCTAACCCTAAATGTGCTCCTAGATAAGTAAGGATAAGCCAAAATGTCCTCACTTTCAGACTCAGACTTTCAAACTGATCCACATAACATTAGCACAACACATACAGACACTCAGGCATAAATGTGCACGCTCTAACAAGTGCACACACCTCCCACCATTATCCACAGACATGGGTTTCTTCATCAGCCGGCACCATGAACACTGATGTGCTGAAGAAGCAAGAGTGAAGCGGGAGTAAACTGCAGCCCAAGGGAGCGTTCATACAGAATGTCGGAGAGCAGGGAGATCAAAGTGTGACGTGGTCTTGTTATGCAGAGCACAGTCAGATTCTTACTGAGAATTCAGAAATTAGAGCAAAGGAGCAAAAATGAAAAGCTGTTTCTAAATCACAGACAAACTCCTAAGGGACATGAAAGAGTTAATAATCACCAAATGGGGCCGAGTGGCTTCACAGAGAAGAAAGTACCATAATAAGCATTTACATTACTAAAAAAGAAACCAAATGAAATGTAACAACCACACATTTCTGGACACAAATATTAACACATTTCTTTTGAAAAGCATAACAACAACTTGGAAAGTTTTTTTTCTTTACATTGACGGAGAACATTTACATAAACCAGTTACAGTACATGTAGTTACAGTTTTTCAAATGTTCCATCTCTACCACGAATCACAGGGAGGATCCTTGAAACAACCATCACGTTGTATGTTACCTGCTGTCCTTTCAAAGCCCGACCACCCGGTCCTAGCTAAAAAGCTGAGCTAGTCATTCACAGCATGAAGGAGAGAGAGACAGAGAGAGAGGAAAAATTGGTGAAAGGGGAGCTACATGGAAGGAGATAAAAAATAAAAGAAGGGAAAGTGCAGTGTTTCTCTGCATCCTCCTCTTGGCCGGTTAAGAGGCTTATGAGGCCTGTAATGAGGCCCAGGGGAGCGGTGTCAACATGTCCGACACTCCGACTCTCACACAGCCCGTGGCAGAGACCTCTCGCTGCCCTCACACACTCGCTTTGATCTCACAGACACACACACACACACACACACACACACACACACACACATACACACACACATGCTGGCAAAAAAAAACACATGCTGTGGGTCTGAGGAGGGGGGAGAAGGGGGGAGAAGGAGGGAGAAGGGGCGGGGTGAATGTCTAAAAGTAGGAAGGGAGAAAAGTTCTGTTAAAATGTGGCTTCATCAAAACTCTCGTGTAGACAAGGCGCTGGGCGGGTGTGTGTGTGTGNGGGGGGGGGGGATTGTCAGTGCAGTAAAAGAGGGCAAAGACAAATGTCCAAGCGTCTCTCCGCCTGTCCATTAGTCTGCTTTCAGACTCAGTGTTGAGATGAAGAAATGTTGGCACATAAAATAAGATTAATACCGTGAGGAGGGGTCCATCCCTCACTTAGTCCACTCCATCTCCAGGCATGTACTGTATGTGTGGCGTTAAACACACACACCTGTGTTATATTTACAGAATTCGGTTTGTTCTGCCCACCGACCTCACCTTCCTTTTCTGGCCACTTTCTCCTGATTGGTGGTAGGTGTTTGGGGGCGAGCTTCCTCTAGTCATGTGGTCCTGGGGTTTGGGAGGTCAAAGACGATGGGCGGGTTCATGGGCAAGAAGTTGACAGTGCAGGCTGAGGCGTTGATGAACGTCGTGGTGCCATCAGTCATCATGCCGTAACCTGGGGAGCAGTGAAAAAGGTCACCTCCTGCACACTCTCAGCACAGAGGTATCTAAAGAAGCTATGTTTCCCAACTAAAGCATCTTTGGACATCGTGCTGTCTTACAGGTGTGTGTTAGGTTCAAAAAAGTCAGAGAAAGGAGAAAGCACTTCTCGTGTTCACGCAGAGTTGAAAGCTTTCACTTTGAATATTTAACATATATAATAACCTTAAAACAATATTAATTGATTTGTTGGCCACGTGAGGGCAGCAGAACAAGCTGTAAACACATGTCTGACATATTCTAAAGTTAATGTGGCAACCATGTTAGCCAACAGCAGCTTATGTACACATCCAGCAGACATGGTCATTCATGTGGAGTGGTGTTTGTGTCCAATATTCCCTCTCTGTTAGCTCTGGTTTTGGTCTCCACCAACTCCTGAGGGAAATATCTGTCTCTTTAGCTGCTAAATGCTCCACTATGTTCTCCAGCAAGTCTCTAACTGTGTCTGTCTGCTGTGTGCTGCTGAGCAGGTAGTGGACAGTGGCTTTATCAGAGCTTTTTCTCTGAAAACAGCTGCCTGCCTCCTGCTGCTGCTGGTACAGCTATACACCAGCACTGTAGCTCTGTAGAGAGTTGGGTGATAATTCTTTGTGAGTTTGTCAAAAGCGAGCCCTCTTAAATTCCAAAAAGTGTTTAGTCCATTGTTGATCTACAAATATTGATTAGTGCAGCTTTAGAAATGTATGTGACATTGTCAGTAGGGGATTTAAGTCTGAACACTTCCTTCTTGACCATGGGAACTGTAGTCTGAGAAAATAATCCTAACTGGAGGTTCCTTCACTAATTTAGCTTTTTTCTGAGCCTTTTCAGCCACATCTGAATTATACTAAGATCTTTTTCAAAAGACAATCTGGATTCTTCAGGAGTACCACCACTTTTCAAATATTATAGGCACAGTACTGTCTTTTCATTGTTACTATTACTGAAAATAGACCAAAATTGTCTTATCACTCATTGTTTCTCTCTCTCTGTTTCTTTGTATAAATGTCGTCCTCACATATCTTCTGCCTCTAAATAGGAACACCTTAAAATACAAGTAGCATGAACCCAAACACAGAATTTTCAGCAGTGCAGTTTTTCTTTTATTATACTGATGCAATAGTTACATTTTACTTAAAGATTTACAACTGTTTCACTGCTTACTACTAACTTCAGTAAATAACCCAGATTAAATGATCAAATGAAAATCAGAGGAAGTACTTGGGTCCACTGTCAATCAGGCAGTGAGAAGAAGAGCAGAATCAGAAGAACAGCAACTGTGGTGCACTGATCTGATGGGTATCATTATAAATACACAAACATAGAGGTCATCTCTTGGATGTGCAGATGAGAAAAAACAGTTATAAGTGCTTTGTATCACAGCACATCATTGGTAAAATTGTGAGAATCCAGTTTGAGCAAATGTATGCATGAGAGTGTGACACTAACACCACTACAGTTAGAAAATCTCTGCTCCAGCAGCACTTTGGATCAACGTCTCTTCCAAATGGCAGATGTAAAAGTGTTACCATTTTGTCAAGCGTAAGTTAACTAGCATCTCTCAAAAGGCACTACAATTTAACTATGCACTATCCGTAATTTTTATAGTGTAGGTGTCACTTTCACCATCTCTTGGAACACAGCTCTGCATGTCTGTGTTGGTCCAAAACACATTGAGGATTCATTTCTGTCCTCACATTAATGAAGAAAGCTGCTTTCAGCCTATTTCTCCTGTTAGAATGTCTGATCTAGTTTCTAATCCGGGTCTCTCTAATGGGAGACCGCTGCTCCAGGGGCTCAGCACTGACCTGATAACCCTGAAAAAAGCAATGGTCAGTCCAGGGAGACGGCCTCTCTGCCCTTGCTGGCCTGGATGAAATGCTGATAGGGATGTGGCAGCTCAGCTACTCTCTAATATACACTTTAATCCTTTTCTCCAAGAAAACGATTATACAGTGTCTCCATAGTCTTGGAGGTTACGTGGCTGGAATTGAATTTTAGCTGCTTTCTATAATAAGGAAAATGCTTTGGTGTGAAGATATGAAAATGTGTGTAAACTAACTGCCGCCTTCAGAATGTGATAACCACAGATACGGTCCTTCTTCTTTAGTTTGATGATGAATTCAGGTCATTACGATTTATGTGAGCCTAAAAACGTGTAAACTGTGATCTGTAAATAAAAACGGGGGTATTAGTTTATATTTAGAGTACATCCCTGACTAAAAATATGTGTGTACATATGTGGGGACGTGACCAAATACACATACATTAATCTGATATGAACATGTAATGTGGTCGGACAAGATACAAATGGCATTGAGTTTGTGCACTCAAGGGCGTAATTTCCAATGGGGATGGAGGGGACATTTTCAAAATCCTATTTTAGTCCCCGTCACGTTTATTTTTCATTCACTAAACAGCATCCTCTTACTGTCCAGCCACCAACATCCAGGGAGAAGATCTGACTTGATCAAAATGTTAAATTCTCATCTGAGTCGCCCTCACTTAGTCACAGCATTTAAGCTTTGAAAGCAGTAGCGAGTGATTTAGACTTGTTTAGCCCTGGATTTTGCCTCTTAGGTAACATACAAACTGCCCTACATTCTTGGGGGAGTTGTTGGGGCTGTATGCATCTCGTGAAGAAGACTGCAGACCCTATTCGGGGCTGAAAAAGTCCCACGACACCTCTGCATTTTCAGGGGGAAAAATTTGTTAGCTGTTCTTGTATAGATAATTCTGGACTCTAAAAGTGATGATCAAACAACATGATATAGTGCAGTAAAAGACAGAGCTCTTTGCAGTAAAGATGGAAGTAAAACATCATTTATTGAGACTAAAGGTTCATTGTTCATCGGGTGGTAGTTTGAAATTTTGTCAAACATTTTTTATGTAACATTATTCATCATAAAATATCAGGTAGGAAGGCAAATTATAGGTAATTATTGGGTAAGTGCATTATAATGCAGTAAGTTATGTGCCTTTTTTGGTATACCATAATAACTAATATTATTATGGTAAGCACAATAACCAATGTATGTACTATGTATGTATTATTTGCTAGATGATATAAAATAATATATAAATAGCTTTTCAGATTTTGTCAAAAGTTCTCTTTTTTTTACAGACACTTCGAAAAACCCTGGAATCTGGCCCCCTTTCTGTTTTTATTATCCACATCCACCTGGACCATTAACGGGCACAGTTCAGACTCACTTTTTTTGGGTGGTTCAGATACATTCCATGCTTTATTATTTGATCGAATAACACCATGTGTGTTTGAAATGAATGAATAAATTCATTAATAAATTAATTTAGTCTCTCCTGATTGAAAGAAAATTGGGTCACACCCCTTGTGTGTGTACACATATGTGTTTGTAAAAGTATTTAACAACAGGTGAAATTAATAAAACAAAAAGTCCATGTGAGTACACTTCTTGACCTCTGAAAATATTGTTTATGTACTGTATGTGCTTTGAATGACTCTGTTTGATGTGCCTCTGTTGTATTGTGTGTGTGTTTAAGTGTTTTACAGGCACATGCACGTACCTTCATGAATGTGTCCAAACACATGTAATTTGGGCTGGACTCTCCTCTGGACTGTGTTGAGCAGCTCCATGCACCCGACACGCTGCATCTTTTTCGGGACCCAGTCCAGGAAACCTGCACACAGTGACATGCAAATCAAACACACCTCACACCAAATACGCTGCCTTTCACCGAGCCTGCACTTAACTCCAGGTCAATAGCGAAATGGTGAGTAGGCTAGAGAAATGTACATACTCTTCCACTGTTATAAATCTGTTAGAATATTTGTCACCTTTGTGATATTCTGTTTCCCACTGACCTTTGACTAAAACAGAGAACAGGCCCAATGTAGAGATGGACAGCAACACTGACAGCTGCATTGCAATCTGGTCAGTTGAGGTCATAGTTTCATGTTTTAGTGAGCAGGTACTGTAGGTCCTTTTAATATTGCATTATTGAAAATATGCTGTATAGTTACTGTAAACCCATCCCACAATTGAATTTCCACAATTGAAACTTACCACTCAAACTCTCAGAAAATGGCTTATATTAATGCCCTAAAATGTTGATACAGAAAAGAAGAAGGATCAGAAAAATATGTGCAAAATACAAAATCTACGTAGCAAATGACTGTCTTAGAGGAGACTATGGGCTCCATTTTCATGATCCAAGGTGCGCAAAATGAAGCGCAGTCAAGTGTGCTGTGCCCAGTACAGGAAACTTGTTAATATATATTATAATATTATCAGGTAAAGTGTTACTATAAAAGAAAAGTTCAATTAAAATGTGCTCCAGTGTTATGCATGTTGTATTTATTAAATGTATTCTTTAAGTTTCCCTCAGTCAGATTTGACTGTTTTACATGGAAAATGAACTGGGAACAAAACAATTACCTGTTTAATCCTTCCTGTGATACATAAACTGGCAGTTAGTTCCAAACAGGATCATTAGTGTAATGTTGCATGGGCAGCAGTGTGTTGGGTTGATATCTGTTCCATGGCTGAATGTGTTTCCATGAAGGTTATAAATTTAATCTACCTTCAAAAAGCAATACATCACATTTTAGAACGAAGCTCTCCATTTCACACTCCTCGTCTAATAGCAAACTGCACATCGCAGCACAAAAAAAAGAGTCTTAGAAAGCAGCCATAGAAAATAAAGATCAATCACAGCCACACACAGATGCAGACTTCACAGTGTGTGTGACAAGGATGAAGCATGGAGTGTATATGATTTAGTGGCTGCTCCACGAGGAGGGATGCTGCTGATGCTGAGTCAATAAAAGCATCAAGTCGAAGAAATAAGATGAC
The DNA here is from genome assembly GCA_002120245.1 of Maccullochella peelii. Taxonomy (NCBI): domain Eukaryota; kingdom Metazoa; phylum Chordata; class Actinopteri; order Centrarchiformes; family Percichthyidae; genus Maccullochella; species Maccullochella peelii. The sequence continues at coordinate 28,275 of LKNJ01002701.1, read as the reverse complement.
TGAGGAGCTCATGCCTCCATCTTCCTTGCCTTCTGTCGCTCTGCCCAGACAGGAAGCAGAAAGTAAACACAAAGGAAAAGAGGAAAAGAGTGAAGTGAACAAAAGAACAAATGGTCAAATGAGGAAAGACACTGAAACAATACTCAAAGTCATACTAGAATTGTTTTTATTAATTTATTAATTGATTTCTCTATAAAATGCCAGAAAATAGTAAAACATTTTTAAAAAATGTCTGGGAGTGGTGCTAAAGGAGAGCTTTGTGAGTCAACAAATACTGTGGTATTCATCCTCTGGGAACATGAATGTTCACAGCAAATCTGGAAAGATGAGTGCACAGTTAGAATTAAAGCCTTTAAAAAGGTGCTGTTTCAAGAAACAGCTTGTCTTTCTCAGATTTATCATGAGGTTACCATAACAAGAGCAGATTTCATGAAATCTGAGCGGCAGTTATCAAATGATCCTGAGATATCTTTGGACCAAAGTGATGGACAGACAGAGGAACAAGTTTAAAGACCACTGACACTGCCATGCTAACGATAAACCCACTGGCTGTGGTGTGGTGAGAAGTGTCTCCTGTTCATTTTCTAAAGCATTTCCAAGGCATTGTGGGATAGCAGGCAGACTGACTAGCAACTTGGAGCCAAGTCTCATGTCTTTAGAGGCAAGTCCAAGTGAGCTGTAGCGAGTCTCATGGTTTGGTAGCTTTCAGCAGGTCTTCACTGGGGGGAAAAAAACAGTCTAGGGGTGACTAGATTCCTTCTTTTTACTACCAGAGTGCTAAAATCTTACTCAAGGCAAAGTAAATGAACCCTCTCATACTCAACACAGTTGTCATGTTCTCAGCTGGCAGTGTCATGCTGGTAAGGTGATACAGTCTGACTGCTTTGTAGGCCTACCTGTAAAAAAACACACACTTTTCGTATCAGTTTAGGTATAAAAGGCCTTAAAACTGTAAGTGTGTTCTTTACAAGCCTTGGGAGACGGTGGAAGTGAAGCGAGAAGTTACGAGGGCTTTTTGTGTCTCGGGGTATTTTGCTCTAATGTGCCGCTTGTTTGAAAGCAGCTGCTGCTTTGGGCACTGAGTCTGTTTTCCTCTTTTTGTCTCACTTCCTCTCTTTCTCTCTGCTGTTAACTTCTTCCTCACAGCCAGATAAAGAGGCCATATTTTTCCTCTCTAGCCGCCGATCTGCTGCTTTATCGCGCCTCATAAAAGACGGGCGCTTTTGTCGCAGTGCAAAACAATGTCTTGCTCGCACTTCTTTTTCCGTCACCTTCCCGTCCTTCCCCCTCTTTTTAAAAATATTTTGAAAGTGGATGTCTTTTCTTGGCACTTTCAAGAATCCAGTTTATCATCCAGACTTTTGTCCTCCATTCACTTTTTCCTTTATCCTCCTTTCTTTCTCATGCCATTCCATCTAAGTCTTGCTCTGAGTCTGTGTGTGTGTGTGTGTGTGTGTTTGTGTGTGTGTGTGTGTGTGTTTGTGTGTGTCTCATGCATTAGTAGCCTGCTGTAGCTGCTCCATATGCCGGTGGCTTATGAGCAGATAGCTGGAGACACTTCGCTAAGCTGAATGGAAAATAAACAGCCGTGTTCGCAGCCGAGACGCAGACACAGAAATCAATCACACACACTCGTCTGAACACCACAGCTGCAGCGGGAGATGAGGTGTGAAAGTGTGTGTGTGGGAGTGAGAGAGTGAGAGAGAGAGAGAGAGAGAGAGAGACAGAGAGAGGAGAATGTGTGTGTCTGCGTGTGTTTGTGTGTGTGAGACAGAGACGTGTGTACAGGATATCAGTTGACTTGTGAGCCAGCATGTTTTTGTTCAAACTCTTGCGATGTACCGAGGGTGTGTGTGAGGATGAAAACAAGTGTGTAGAAGCTGAAAGGTGATCACTAAGAAGGCAAATGATCTCCTCTAAAGGTAAAGTGTGTTTTCAGGCAGAGCGGGACAGTGTGAGTCATTGCTTTGATTCCCTTCACCCTTTATTCATCCACTCAATACGACAAAGATTCATCAGTGCCACTTCAGAACAAAATAAACCATTTACAGAGAGTGTGCTTGTGACGTATGTGTCTGTGTGTAAAATCTGATGCACAAATACTTGTATGTTGTCTATGTGGTGTGTATGAGTGGGTTTATTCACTTGCACCACCAAGTCCTCTGGGCGCTTTAATTGCAATGTCCAAGTCCACCTGGGGACCGTTGTTGCATGTCATCCCCCATTTCTCTCTCCTCTCACTGTCATCCCTTTACTGTATAATATCTATTCAAAAATATAAAACATGATGGGTATTTTATAGGCTGATGCCAGTATTTCCAGACTCAGTATATGTAAATGTATAAATAAATAGAAGATTGACTGCGACTTTTGGGCCTGTTTTTCAGGCACAATCATTCTGACCCAAACACATGCAGTGTCATTATCCAGCAGGCTGGAGTCACACTTTGGGTTTCATTTATCCAAGGTGCGTCTGCAGTGGTCAGTTCTGTGGGGAAATGAAGACCGGGCGTAAACAGTTATAGGATGTGCATGTTGCAAGGCATTTACACTGTACATTTGGTCACATTTAACTCAGGATAACATCCATATCAACACAATCTGCTGCGCTCTGAGCTGCTCCGTCTCTCTTTCTCTCTCTCTCTCTCTCTCTGCCGGTTTCAGTGGCTTGTGTATATTTTGTTTGATTTGTATTAATATTTAGATAGAGATTGTAATATAATAATTTTATGAGTAATAACAGTTTTTCTCAGGTGAAGCTGAACCACTGCCAAGATCACTACATTACTAACTGTTTCTTAATAAGTCACACATTTATAAATGCACGTTCATTGTGACCACAAATGTAATAAAAAGCACAGAGCACATTTGGACTATTGTCATCTTCGTAAATCTGGCCCCAAGAAAAAGTAAAGTTTTCTTTGACTAAAGTGCTCCTGACTGAACTATATTCCTGGTAATGTGGAGAAGGTTTTCAAATACCATTTAGAGCTTCATGTTGGAAAATGGAATTTACACAACTAACTCTAACTGTTTCTGATGCAACCTATTTGCATGTGTGTTCTTAAATATATTTGTAAAGTGTTTGTGTATACATACACATACACACACACACACATACTCTACCTTTGCAGTTTTGCTGGTGCTTTTGTGTGGTGTCTCTGTGTGAGTCCATGTGACTGAATTAGTTTGTGTGTGTGTATGTATAAACTGATGTTGTGTACCTGTATGACATGACATGGGAGGGTTGTCAGCTGATTAAGGTCACCTGGGCCAAGTGTTCATTCTGTCTATCTCGTCCTACAGCTGACATCCGACCTGCATCACTTTCGTTTGGTTTGCACCTTCAATATGAATTGAATTACTGTATATACACTTAGAAATGTATTTTGGAGCATGTGTGTGTGAATACACTAAATAAACAAATGTCCACAAGTACCCGCAATTGTTGTTTTTGTACACATTGTTGAAACACGCGCAGTGCATCCCTTCATGTGTATTTATGTCTGCTCATGTACATGTATGTGTATGTGTGTGTGTGTGTGTGTGTGTGTGTGTGTGTGTGTGTGTTTTGTGTGTATGTTTGTGTATGTGAGCTGTAACGTGTGACTCACCCAGTGGGGGGCAGTGTGTGACCAGGATGTCTGTGTTGTCGGGGATCTGGTTCCACTTGTCCAGCAGAGCCTGACCCCGAGGCAGGTTGAAACCCCAGCCGTAGTACCAGGGCTGCCTGCACACACACACAAAGAGAGAAAAACACACTTTGGTTAAAACACTCACTGTCAGAAGTACAGATGTTTTGAACCTCGAATTCATCTTGCAGCAGCGGTCACATGTCATACATCTCTCTCTCTGTCTCTCTCTCTGTCACTCTGTCTCTCTCTCTCTCTCCTATCCTCACTGTTAACCTATTAATAATTAATAACAGTACTCATTAAAATGAGATTGGAGTTGAAGGTAACACAGAACATAAGAACTTTTCACATTCCACTCACATGTGTAAGAGTGGCCACACTGAGAACACAAACCAAACAGCAGAACATAACACACAACCGGCAACACTCAAATGTGTTTATGGTGTAATGCTCTAAAATGTTTAAAGAGTATTTCCTAAAACTGGATGGTGAATAGGACAATGTAATACGATGAGGAACTGCTAAAAAGGTGAGGGTGAACCTCATTTTGGAAAAGGTGTGGCATGTACAGGCTGTGGACAAAATGACACATGCTGTCATTGGCGTTGACTTGGGTTAAACATTGTAGGTAATGTTTGATGACGTCATGGCTTTGGTGGTTGTTCTATAATAGCCTGCAGGCGCTGGGAAGGTTCTCTTCGTCATGCAAACATCAACACGCATGTCCTCTGGTGCAGCCGAGTCTGCCGAGGAAACAGCACGATAATCATTAGACTCTCAGGCTCTGGATGAAATCTACCAGCAGACACTGACCCAGAAATTAAAACAGTATCGACGTGGTACAGCGTGTGGAACAACTGGGCACTACCATCACATGGAGATGACAAAAGAAGTTGTTGGCTGTAATCTTGTCTAATTTATACTAAAGAAAGTCACGATCTTGGTGGACACACGTTACTTCTTCTGCCTGTAATCTTTCAAGACAATCATAACCATATGCATTATATTACTGTCATCTCGTGGTCGGAAGTGCTATTACAAACTCCTTATCACTACACTATATTCGAAAGCTCAGGTTCACTAAACAAGCTCTTAGAACTTTTGTTTCTGTCCAATGTCCCCCAAGAGTCCCGCCCCTGGCCTACTGTAGCCAATAAAAGAGTCAGCTCTGACCTGGCTGTATAGACAGAAAATCCCTGTCTGCGCAAAGAGTGTGTTATGTGTAGCTGTGTTAGCAAAAGAAATGGATTAAAAAGTTGTCTAATGGTATTCATTAGGCTATGGCGATTTTACCAGCAAGCTTTTTCCCGCTTTGCATCAGGATTAGATAGATGGCGCCAGTGCATACAATACACTTTGGTGAAGTGTAATGTTGAATTTTTGCTGACACTGGACACGGTGGTGATGACTTAGTTTTTTGATGAGGGTCTAATATAATCCCTTTGTGAATGCAGTTTTCCTGTTTGGCATACTGCTTTTTGGCACCGGCAGCAGATATCTGGCCTCTCTGTAGCTCTGTAAGCTGTCTTCTGTTGTCTTTGAATCTCATAAAAATGCTGAGTGTCAAATTTTATGAAAGTTGACACATAATATTGACCCTTTTTTTTCTTTTCAGGACTTAATTGTGCTAGCCATAACCTCCTGAATTTGCTGCCTGGAGCGCTTCATGATTAAACTGCTGGAACACACGCGAGAGCAAAGATCATAAATCCAGCACGACCTCTCTTTTTGCACCCCACACAAACAACTGTCAGCCTTCTTCCTTTTAGTGTCTAAACATGTGGTTTGACCTTTAAGATGAGAAGCTGCCTGGGGAGCTTATGAAGTGCAGGGGGAAGGGGGCAGGTGAGCAGAAAGCTGTATTAAACATCTCCTTGATCAAAGTAACACCCTGGAACGCTCCACGACAGGAAGACGAGAGAAGAAAAAGGGAGAAATGAGAAAACAAGAGAAGAAGAAGCAAAAGAGGAGAGCCTTGATGGCTGGGGCTCGTGTCCCTCTTCTTTGATAGCGGACGCCTAAGCCGTGAGTGACGGAGAAGAAATTAACATGTCACTTACAATCTGTACCCCGATCCATCTTCCTCTCCAACATGCCGCACGCACGGGTGTGTGCAACTGTAGGCAACTGCGTCTGCCGCCGTGCAACTGTTTTTTTTTTTAAATTGCCGAGTGCAGTCACTTGAAACGCCAACTTTATCAGCATGGCCACTGCCCGACGCGTCTGTGCTCAGTGGAACATCAGATGAGGATTTTTTAGAATAATTTCCTGAGTGTGTGTGTGTGTGTGTGTGTGACATACTTCAGAGACACAATGACAGGCCTGAATATAGGAAGAAATACATGTCACACACACACACACACACACACACACACACACACACACAAACTGTCTCCTTGTCTGTCTCTCTAATTAAGAAAGCTAAAAATGGTGATTCGGAGGTCACAGGGAGGGGTGGTCAAGCACATGTGGCTTTGCATCATGGAAATCATGTCCTATTTCAGCTGGAGTGCCCGCGATTAAAATTCCATCACTTCCCGAACATCAGACTAAACATTTCTGACGAACGGTCTGACGTTGCCCATGAACACAATTTGAATAATTTACACTGCGAATATTTGAACATTTATACTGGCCTCAGCATATTAATGGGGCCTCTGGAATGTAATATTCATGTCCATCTTAACATGGACGTCTCAATTAAAATGAAATGAGCTCGGCGGTGCGATTGATGGTCCTGATTCTCTCAGTGTGAACACAGGGATGAAGAGAGAGCGAAGGAGGAGAGGAGAGACAGTAAAGAACTAAAACTTAAAGGTACCCTGTGGATGTTTTTATATGTGGGTCCCCACTGGTCTGTTCTCAGGTACTGGTTCCACACTATTCCATGGCGTTAATGTGCTAAAAACATATCAATATGCTAGCAAAGGCAGGGAAGAAGAAGACTGGTAGCAGGTAAACATGGATGTAACAGTGCAAACCTTTAAGAAAAATCAGCTTTGCAAATGTTTTAAGAGGAAGGAAAAGCATCCAATCCAAAAACCTCAAGGATCCTTACAATGCATTTCAGTGAGTAACGCTCACTGTAAACAGACCTTTAGTTGGTTTACAAGAAAACACCACAGGGCACCTTTACCAAAACGTTAACCCCAGAGGTTGTCTTAAAACACCTCTCAGTGCAACAGTTAAACTGCAGCCTCCAAAATAATCATAAAGTTTAATCAACCCCTCTCTAAAACACTTTCAACCTCATGACTGTTGTATTGGACTGCATCAGTTTTAGCTGGGTGTACCTGGAATGTACACACAATGTGTAATGCTCCACTTTGCACTAGCTCAGGCAGCTTCAATAGTCTTATCGTATTTGTGCCTGTACTGTGCTATGTTATGTGATCTTTGCATGGTGCTGCAGTTCAGTACAAGCAGGGACTATTATTTACTCTTTATGATGGTGCATTCAGTGTGCCTACACCACATATTTGTGAAAGTAAAAGTTTGTTGTCAGAAAATCAAACCTAGAGGAAGAAAAGTGATGCTGTTAGAAGGATAATGTGAACCTGGTTCAATTCATAAGGTTGCTGACTGGCAACTGAAAACACTTCTGAGTGTAATACGCCATGCTTAACTGCATTACCATGCAACAATGACCAAAAACAAAAACAAAAAAGAGACTATATGTTAACTGATGCATTAGCTATCTGCGACAAGTTTCAAACTCTGAAAATAGATTTTCATAATGTACAAGATGGATTGAAACTAGTTGGTTGCCTGGAAGGTTGGAAATCAATCTAAAAGCTGATGGTATGCATTGGAGAATTGATGGCAATAATCTTAAGGATACACTGTCTGTAGTTAATGGGCTAAAACATATATATATATATTTATTTATTTAAACTGTACATATAATACAGTTGCGTGGATGAACCCCAGAGTAACCGCCCATACGGGACGCTGTAAGAAGTAAAGCGAACGTGCCCACAATCATTTCATTTGTCAACACTACAGCTGGCATTCTATCGGTTGGGGAATTTTGACAGGGTTGTTGCGCAAAAAATCCGAGAGCAGAGCAGAAACCCAAGAGCAGACGTTTCACGAGCGCAGAGAAGCAGCCTGAGTGCAAGAGCAGTGTTTTGAGGGAGAGCACAGAAAATCTGCGCAAGCAACAATATATCTGAGTGCAAGCATACAGTTTGAGCAGAAGCAGAGCAAATCCAAGCGCAAGCAGGGGCTATTTGAGTGTGAGAGCAGGGTCTGAACATTTCTTCAAAATCTGAACATGAAATCACTAAATCAAGCTCTCAAAGTGAAAGACCACGCTCTTGATTAAAGATGGGGGGGGGAGCACTATACAAAAGGAGAAAACAGATGTTTGTGTTGGAGCGCTCAGTCGCCAGGCACATCTTCAGGCAGTGCACTGAGAAACTGCCTTCAGCCACCCCATCCACTCAGGGTTACTGGCTTCACCTCTTAAAGATAAGTGGAAAAGTCAAACTTCACACTTAAATTGCATTTAAGGATTTAACACAAAGGGCAATACACAACTGTCTTAGGTTTACGAGCTTGCATGTATCACTGTGTATTTGTGTGCGCGTGTCTAACGAACCGAAATCACTGGAGTAAGTCCATGAATCATTGAATGCCTCCCTCTTTCTCTATTCCCTCATTCTTTCTCTTCAGCTCTCTCCCTCATGACATCTGTCCATTTCTCCTGCTCCTCCTCCCCTCTGTCTCCTTGACATATCACTTCATCTCTCTCTTTCCCTGCCTCTCCACCTCTTCGTTTCTCCCCCTCACACTCCTCGTTAGTGGGGGAAACGACCTGCTGCCAGGAGAGCTTGTAAACCCCCATCAACAGGGAAGGTATTCTGAGGTCCAGCAGGGAAGAGACAGGCAGAGTTTGGAGACTGGGACTGGGTATCAAACTAAAGTACTTTTTAAATACTATCCAAAATGTGCAAAATGCTGGGCCTGAATGTTTATTCTTTGATTATATATTTCCTCAGTTCAACCTGCATTAATTCATTGTTTTGGCCTCATGGGAGCAGCACAACACACTTTAAACACAACACATAAAGTTAATATGGCTAACATGGTAACAGTTGCCAATTTACACATCCAGTAGAGTACCATTAGCAGCCATTTGGAGTTATGTTTCTGGCCACCTGATGAGAGTGGTGAGACATTAAAGTTGCAGGCCGTGTCAGACCAAAACGAGCTGAAAGATGCTAAAACACTCTGTAGAGCTGAGGGGAACTGCAGACTAGGGTCCTAATTCTATGTGGTTTTGCTACTATGAGTGGCATCTTTTACATTACACATAGCCATTTGATCCATTGTTCATATAACATTGTTGACTAGCACAGCTTTAAGTTATAATTTTGCTTATTTTAGACAGTCTTTTTATATATTTGTGACAAAATACTTGAGATATTATAATGTATATATTTTCTTATAGTCACCAAATCCCATGAAAAGATCAAACCAACAGTGAATTGTTGTGTACCAAGTACTGTGTGTATCACAGCCTGATACATCTTCTTCCTCTGAGCCATAAAAACACATCAGTGAGCCACACTGTTGTTCTTTCATCACCATGAACACTCACACTGTAGTTTATTTGGACTCAATCCCACATACACCGTCCTGCTGCCCCAAATACTCACTGGACTCACTGGTGGATTCATCCCCAGCTGAAAATAGTCCCCAACAAATGCACTATTTCCTCCTGTCTGAGTAACGTTTGATTTAAAGACTACAGTGAGAAGTTGTTTTAGGAAATTAGTGAGCCTTTTTTAAACATGAAACTAAATATTTGTGAGCTGTTTTTAAAAAATGTACATCTTTAGAAGGAACCAATGGACTTGCAGCTGAAAGCCACAGACAGGAAGTCGGAAAGTATCAAGTGACTCACAGGGTGGTTGGTGGTTAGTTGCACTTTTCATGGTATTTGTCGACAATAAGAAAATTCAGTAAAGCCAACCTTATCCTACAAATGTAAGGAAATAAAAGGAAATTAGAATTAAAGAGGATTACAGTAATAGGGTCAATCTTAATGTGTAACACGAGCCTTGTGCTAATCACTACATGCACTGATGCAGTGAAAACACCCAACCGTGATCACCTCTCCTAGATTAAATTAACTACTCATGACTTAACAACCCTAATAACAGCCTGGGAGGCAGGTTGGGGGAGTGGAGCGCAGCGGTCTGCATACACACACAAGCCACACACACACACACACACATTTGTTAAGTGATATTTCTTCTGTGTTTGACGTGCAGCACATAAGGATAGATGCTTATTTATAGATGCACTCATGCCTATTTATCGGAGTGTTTTCCCGAAGGCTTTGTTCCAAACTTCCTCTGCCTGACATCTATGTCTTTCCATCCTTGGAACTCCTTGCCCTCCTCATTAGGAAACCTCATTGGGAACTATTTCAATTAAAAATGAACTGAGGGGTGATAGCTGTTCCCCTGTCAGCCAGTCCATCACTTTGGTCCAGACTGAAATATCTATCTATCTCTAACTATTATGTTAGTAATTTTGAATAGACATTCATGGTCCCCAGAGGATGAATACTAATGACTTTGGTGATCCCCTGACATTTCATGTAGCACCACGATCTGCTCAAATCTTAGCATGCTATAGACTGAGATAGTTAGTCATTGAAAGCATGTTAGTATGCTTTCTACAATATCTGCACATGGCAACTATGGTATCATTACAGTTAGGGGAAGATCGTGGTTATGGCAAATAAACTATGGCTAAGGTATGGAGATAGGCAACTGTAACACTTGGTCACAGTTAGGGAAACATTGTGGTTATGATTATTGAAAAGGTGACAGTTAATAGTAAGCAAATAAGTAAAGCTTTATTTATATACAGTAGCACTTTTCAAAACCAGGGTTACAAAGTGCAACCCAGTTATAAAAATAAGATCAAAGCATTTGAATAAATAATTACAACAAACACAAGCAAAATGTGTTCAAGAAATAAGCACAACATCAGGGCAAGGAAGCATTAATAAAAGGCATTTGAGAATAAATAGGTTTTGAGATTAGTTTTCTGAGGGAGACTGTTCCATAGTAAAGGAGCAAGGACAGAAAAAACTTCATCACCATAAGCCTTGAACTTTGAGTGGTGCACAACCAGGAGCCTTTGTTCTGATGACCTTAGAGTCCTGTAAGTGATTAGCAACTCACTGATTAGCAACTCACTATGGTGGAGTTAAACTGTGTAGTGCCTTAAAAGTAATTACAGGGATTTTAAATTCACACTGAAATTTAACAGGAAGCCTGTGTAACAAAGCCTGCATCGGTGTAATATGGGAACTCGGTGGAGTCTTTGCTAGTAATCGTGCAGCAGAATTTTGAAGTTATTGTAGACGTGCCGCAGCTTCTTGGCTTAAACAAGAAAACAGAGAATTACAGTAGTCAATATGTGAGGAGACAATGGGTGATAATAGGTTTGAATGATGTTCCACCGATTTTGAACGTCAAATTCCTTTTCCAGGTGGTGGGGAGTATGACTGCATAAGTGAAAAAAGTTGTGTCTCCAGAGGGAGCTGTGTGAAGTCTGATAAATGTCCTCGAGTGATGTCAGTTGAGTCAGCGTTGGTTGGGGCTGAAAGTGAAAACAATCTGTTGGCGTGGAGTTAGAAAGAAGTGAGCTTACCAGACCTCTGTAGCCCGCTGCTCATCTCTGCTGCAGGCTGTAGGCTACAGGTTACAGGCTACATTAGCTGCTACTAGCATAACACACCCACACACACAGTTATAAAAGGTTACTCCAACATTCTGTCTTTGAACTTACTGACAGACACAAGTATTTAGGAGTTACACTGTAAACTTGTAGCTGCAGCTTTTAACCAGATCTACTTGACAAAAGTCTAGCCTTGAATGCCTAGACCAGCAACCACTGTGAGGAGTGCCAGCACCAAAGCCATTGTTCCCTAAAAACTCCTCTGACCTAACAATGACAGACAACCATTCAAACCAAAGTCAAGGAATCAAAACGAGAGAAAACTCAAAAGTTTCAGAACAGTGGTTTTCACAGAAGCGATGTGTTAGGAAAGCAGAGGTTCCCGCAGCCTTGCTTTCCTCCCGCCACCCCCTCTCCCCTCCCATACAATGGGATTATCGCCGCTCGTCTCTGCAAATTTGACAGTTATAACTCAATAGACAAAGCGACGCTCGCGGACACATACAGGCATGTGCGTAGAGGCAAAATGTGCCGATGTGCTTGGCCAATTACATAGCCCATGGTGGTACATGGCAAGCATGTGAGAGTTTGACTCGGTGGGCACACTCAGCACAGCGGGGTGCCAAGTTAGAGAGACAGAGACTTCAGTTTAATTATTTATCGTGATTCAAAAGCACTGCAGACAACAGCTATTCCATTCCCTATTTGCGTTGAGACTGAGACTTTGATTGTAATTGTGGGCCAGCGTACATGCGAGTCGGCCCGCCATAGTGGGCTGATCCTCACAGCAGGAATACAGGGATGCCAGAGAGCGAGCGAGAAATATAGACACTGAATGAGAGGAGGGGAGAGAGAGAGAGAGAGAGAGAGAGATATGAGGGTAGAGGAGCAAAAGACAAGCTTCAAATTTGATACAGCATAGGACAAGATGGAGAGATTAAGTGGCATAGTTATGGGTGGAGGTGTGATGAGGGAGATGAAGAATGAAGAAAGAGGGAGAGGAATGGGTGAGTAAAGTGAGGAGGGACAGAGGCTGTGAAGAAGTTAAGGAGTGATGGAGTGAGGAGTGAGGCAAGAAGACAGCGCTGGAAAGCAGTGTATATCTGACTCTGACAATAAGTAGGATTAGAGATGTGACAGAGACTAGCCTGCAGCGCCCTGCTCACTCTCACTCACTGTGTATGTGTGTGTGTGTGAGTGTGTACTGAGTTGTCCTAACACCACCTCACTCCATCCATCCCTAACTCGACACTTATTTTACTTTCCTCTACAGACATACAGTACCAAACACATTGGGTCACACTAAATATTGTCTGGATTGTAATATTGAGTTTTACTCTTGATATTTACTTACTTCTTAAAGATGAGTGAAAAAGTCCTTTTTAGAAAATAGCCATTTAGGAAGGAAATTTGAACATTTACAGTTCCATGGCAACTAGACAAACTTCCTCTGCTGATGAAGATCATGTGATGTGATGTGACTGAAAACTTCACAACAGCTACTAAATGGACCTTGTGTTGAGAATGTTTTCTGAGTGCCTCATTTTGTTTAAAATAGGAATGTTTCAGATTGTTTTACAAAATATCTCCATTCAAAGGTCACTTGCTGGCTTTTTGTTAAAAATCGCATTTTACAGCCTTCATCAGTGATCTGGCTCAGGTGTCATCATGTAACTGACACGTTACAGCTAACGGTCAGAGTTCATTCTTGACTTTGTGCACAGCAACACAAACCCACCTCAAGGTCCATTTAGTAGCTGTTCTGGAGCTTTTGATGGCATCACATGATCTTCATCTGCAGATGGAGTTGTAATTTCCATTGTTGAAACTATTGCTGTTTTCAATGATAAGAATGAACTGTGAACCTCAACTTTAAAAAAAACCCAATTTCATTTCCCAGACAGTTGGCCAAACTCTATCGGCTCATGAAGACCATGTGATGTGATCCAAAGCATCAGAACAGCTACTAAATGGACCTTATTACCTTTTACCACAACTTGGCTCTTGTTTTTCCATACTTTTGGCCATCATTCCAGTTGGTAAAATAATGTGAAGTGAAATTTAAAGTGAATAGACCTTTTCACAGCAAACACTTTGATGTCAAACGTGTGTGTGACTACTGTCAGTCATCATCATATAAGTAATTGCTGCATTGCATTGCAATCATTGCAATTCTATTAGTTCCACCTGTGCTTTTCCTGCCATGCCAAGTTAAAATGTTTGCTTTGAAGAAGGCCTATGAATCTGATTCTTTTGGAACAATAAGTGCTCTGATGCTAGAGAGGCTATCAAGGTTCAGGTTAGCAATATTTATCCAGAAAGCTAAATAGTACAAGTACAAGATGAACAGACTTTTGACAAGGAGGAAAACTGGTGATGCTCAGCAAACACATCAGTCCAATCCAGCATATAAAGAAACCTATTCAGCTCTCCAGTTCAGAGCTGTATGTCTTTTGTGTGTAAAAATGCTGACAGTTCAGGCAAACTTTAATTTATGAGAAACAAGATCATGTTCTTGATAATATTAGTTCAATACAATTCAGCTTGGATCCTTTTGTAGTTTCCCTCACACTGATGAAAATGTAATCAAGTATAATAAAAGTATAAGGTAAAACTGAAAGTAAGGGGACCCTTAATGTGGGTAATGATCATTGAGTGTACAGAGGTATGTACAGTAGATCACAGTGAAAGCAGGGTGGGGGTTGACGTTTACAACAGTAATGATTTTAACCCTAAGTTTGACTGACCTGCAGGCTTGTGTCTGATTGTCTGACTGCTTGTGTTTCTTGGATCTACTTTTAGTGATGACTCACCAATTCACTTGGTGTGTTATTATGACCAATAGGAATGCTGATGCTAAAATTATAAATAAATTGAATGAAACTAGAATTGAACTGAGCTGAATTTGAAAGACTCCCAAACTCCAGTGTTCCAAATTTCCCAAAAGCACCTGAATGCACTAACAACGAAGCCTCTTTAAAACAGTCCCTGCCTGTCATGAGGCAGATGAGGTGGAGACAGAGGAGGAAAGTAAGCAGAGTGCACTGCTCCTTTAATCTGCCCTTCCTGTGGCCTTGGTTCCACCTGTGTGGCGGTGACTGTATCTTCACCCCCACACCTCTCTGCAGAGAGGCAGATTGGAGACATGTTGGCCCTCAGCATGACTTATGTAACTCACAGCAGGTCCCAGGACACACACACACACACACACACACTCTCTCTCTCTCTCTCTCTCTCTCACACACACACACACGCACAAACACATGCAAACACACACATACGGTCAGTTCTGGTTTTGCAACATTATCCTCAGAGATAGTGGGTATTACGGGCTTCTCTTACCTTAAGTACCTCTTTGGATGTGTGTGTGTTGAGAGAGAGTAATGGTGTAATTGTGAGTAGGTAAATAGAAAGTAGCGGAAGGATTAGGAGATTGCCAGAGCTCTGATCTACACAAAGTGTTATACTAGATACAGTCTTCTCTCCGCTGATACTATAGCAACACACACACACACACACACACACACACACATGCACACCCTTGCACACTCAGTAGAGGACCCAGTTGGGTTTAGTTTGCTTGTGTGTGTCCAAGCATCCTGTGAATCCTGGACAAGGACACAGTGGCATCACAGAGCCCATCTGTGGGACACAGAGTGGGGACATCTGTCCGTTTGACACACACACACACACACACACACACAGAGTGAGCGGACTTCATCAAGGAAACAGTGAGGGGACACAGTTTCCCTGGTTGTGAGTATGTGTGTGTGAGGCCTGGAGTGTATGCTCTGCATTAGTCTGTCTGCTCACAGTTGTGCTCATTCACAGCTTTCACACTCATCAGCACCATTACACACACACACAAGAAATGCATGTGTCACACACACACACACACACACTACTGATGATCCCTGAGTGTGTTGCATGCTCACTACTGTCTCACTATTTGATCATTGATTTGATGTCATGTGATGAACTTCACGTGTGTTTGTGTGTGTGTGAGTGCTGTAGTTGTAGTGTATATCAGACAAGCAGGCTTTGCTATCTCACCAAACAGCGTGTGTGTCTGCCATTTTAGTTGTCTATACACATTGGGAGTGATTTGGGACACTGCTATAGTTTGGTTTGAACATCTCTGTTTTTGTATAAATTAAACAAACCAGATACAATAATTAACTTGGTGAGTGCAATGTCATTAATACCAATAGAAATAAAAAATAAGACTTGGTTTGTATGAAACCAGAATTATCCTCTAACCCTTTTTGGAGGAGAACAAATAAATGAACGAATCTTCTGTTGGCAGGAAAAGTAGCTTGGGACTACAAAAACTCTCCAACTGAAAACAATTTGTGAATAATCTGCCTCCTCTTCTCAAACAGCACAGATTACATTCCCTATCCAATCCCCAGGTGATCGCTGTCACTGGTAGCTGCTGCCTCCCTACAAAACCTGCACCGCCATCACACCCAGTCTGTCCACCCATCTACATCCATCTAGCCATCTAGCCATCCATCCCCAAGGCTGTAAAATCTGCTTGTTTGCCAAAACACTGAAATACCACACCTCAAGGCCTACATCAATTACACACACACAGACACACACGCACA
This sequence comes from Maccullochella peelii, assembly GCA_002120245.1. Classification (NCBI taxonomy): domain Eukaryota; kingdom Metazoa; phylum Chordata; class Actinopteri; order Centrarchiformes; family Percichthyidae; genus Maccullochella; species Maccullochella peelii. Next base: position 12,326 of record LKNJ01002701.1, on the reverse strand, counting down.
CCTGGCAAGACTCAGTCTCCTTGATGTTTCCCACTTTTAATAAGAAAAAGTCTGCCATGGTAGAGGGATGGAAGGTGGGGGGTGTGGGTAGAAAAGAAGAAAAAGAAGGAGAGGCGGGCTTTAGGGATGAGGAAGGCTGGATAGGCAGACAAAGAGAAAGACGCAGAGCAAGCAGCAAAGGAAAAGGAAGGAGCTGAAAGGAGCTACACCCCTGCCAAACAAAGACATGAGGAGTGAAAGCAAAGACAGGCAGAGGGGGAAGAGTGGGATGTTGCAGGACAAACAGAGGCAAAGAATTATACACAGGATTAGTGACAGATGAATAGTGAAGTCCCCTGTTCCTGCTCTCCTCTGCTTTTCTGACACTCACTCCCTGCTTCTCTCCATCTTTGTCTCTCACCAGCCGCTTTGGCTCTCTAATCTAGTCTTATGTCAGGAGAGCCAAAACTGATTCCAGCCCTCCAGGGAGAGACGGCTTCATGTCACACACCCCCAGTTAAGATGATTTGGTCCTTCGGGGAGTGTGAACTATTTGTTGATATTGAACTGTGACAAAGCCATCCTTCACTGAAGGTACATCACACGTACAGAATCAGATATTCAAAAACAATATTCAGGTTTTTATGACTGCAGCATCACATCAGACAGGGGATTCTAGATGCTTCATGCATCGTTTTAAACACATTTTGCCATATTTAATTCAGCCTAGTGTATTTCTTTCTCTAATCTTTGGAAACTTTGTTCCTGACTAGAATATAAAATGAAGTTCTGTGGGTTTGAACAAAGCTTGACTGCACAATGCTCAATTTGCAATGACAGCTCTGTAGGGTTTAAAAGGTAGGTAAGAGTAAAAAGGGCATAAATTATTACTTAAAATGACTTTTGTTCATATCAATGGTTTAAATGCCTGGGAGGTCATTCAGTAGTGTTCGCACCATGGACGGTTTACCCTGCTAGAGAGCACCTGTGGCAAATATGAGCTGATGTGTACAGCTGTTCTAGGCTAGAATACTATGTAGGGCTCCCGAACACTGCTTGACTAGTCGACGACAAAAACCAGTAGTCGGTGCTTTGGGCAGTTGTTGGCTACTCATGGATTATATGATTTTAGCCAAAATCACCAGATTTACAGTATTTAATTGCCTGTATTTACTGACATTGTTTCTGCTACATTCATTCTGGTGTGGTGCCACAGTGATCCCTTACAGACAAGTCCTCCAAATGAAATGGCAGAGCGCCATTTGTAACTGGCCCTCAGAACAACACATTGCATGGTTTCCTATCAGCAGGATGAAATCATCTGTCTGTGCCTTCCAAAAGCATTACACGTCAGTGCTGAAACATCAATCTGTTTTGTGATGTGACAACGTTGTGGTTAAAGTCTGGTTAGGTTTAGACTTGGTCCCTAAAAACCCTAAATAACTTTTTAGATCATGGTTCAGGTTAAAATAAGCAGTTATGGTTAAGATTAGGGAAACATTGTGGTTTGGGTTAACATGATTACTTCCTTAAGGTCAGGGGACCTTTGTTGTCATGGCTACACCAATAAACACTTCTCTGTTATCACCTTTCTGATAAAGAACAAGACAAGAAATAAAAAACACCTCCATCAGAGCTATATAGTTAAGCGGTTCAGTTTTGGCTTGTGAGCAAAAAGAAGAAAAAGACACAAATGAAGCGGTTAGATATGGGTGCAGTCAGCAAAAGGAGATAGTAGTAGATACATTTGTAATAATCCTATAATTGGGATCAACTGGTCATTCAAATAAATATGAAATTAAATTAGCCTTTTATTTGAGCACCACTAATATTTGATTAGGTACAACCATTCCTTGTCATTCTACAAAAAAAAAAAGTCAGGGTTTCCACACTCAGACTTTTCACTGTTAGCAAAACAGCAGAGCTTGAATTGGCCTGTTTTGGTTGAGATAAGCCATCGGTCAAAGTAAGACTGCTGTATGAAAGCAAACCTCCGCCAGAAGGTGTGGGGGAAGTGAGGCCTTGATATTTGGACTCAGAGAGGTGAGGCACAATGAACGCCTTTTAATCAAGCCCTTTGAAGGCTGTCCTTTCATTCATCCATTCATTTACCTTTACGACTTAATTTAATTAGTCAATTCCAGCAACTTTCAAGGACACTGAAGGCCTGCAGGAGCCGTACAATGCAAAACTCATCCCAGAGCCATAATATGTGGCTAGTGCAATGCTAAACTGTCTCTATCCTTCTTTCAATGTACAACACAGAGGAAATTCCAGTAATGCTTACAATGCAAACACAGAATACTTCTGGATGAAATGATCAACACAATCTGCTGAAAAATGTCTGTTTGAGTCACAAATGTTTGCCTTCATTGCTGATTGCCTCCTTCCACAGTCTCCAGCCCATCTCATCCCTCTTGTAAGCGAATGAAGCTCTGCCAGAGCGCCATCCCATTACGTAGTACAATTCAAAGCCATGAACAAAACTGCATGAATCACTGTAAACAATACCAGACAACAACATGACAAACACCACATGGAAACACTCTCAGCACACGCCACGTGACTCACCGCCGTCCATCTCTGCCGACAAGACTTACTGTCAGGAAACAAGAAAGTAACAAGCACAGGCCGTCAAAAAATGCTGTGTGACACTCCCCTGAGCAGAGCAGGCAGTTCTACCCCCCCCACACACACACCACTCAACAACACCCCCAATCTGCTGGGCTCGGCGGCGGGAGGGAACTGGGATGTGACAAGTCAGCCGGGACCCTGGCAGTCAACTTCATGCCCAGCGATAATGAGCTCCCACCGGAGACGACTCTCACAGGGAGGGAATGCCGACGTGGAAAACCGTTAACGACGCGCTAATCGTCTAAAGTGGAATGTGTAAAGAATTTAAAAAGAACCAAAAAAAAGAAGTTATCTTCTCAAGGAGGTGTGAAAATGTGAGGATGGAGGGGGGAGAGAGTGATGTGAAGACAGGCAGATGGGCGGACAAACAGAACCAGGAGGAGGGGATGAGCGCGAGAGTCTCTGCGGAGACTCGGAGCGCGTGCTGGATGTGCAAGGGATGAGGACGGGCTGGATCAGAGCACATGGTTTCAGCGCAGCGTAAGCCTCCCTCGGTACGGCAGGTGGAGGCTGCAGTGTGTGTGTGTGCTTCCAGAGCAGGTGGGTGGGTTGCTGTGTCATTTGGAGATTTGGAAAGGAGGACTAATTCAGCCTGTGTGGGGAATGGGGATGGTAGAAAAGGTGTGTGGGTGGGGGCAGTGAAGTGGGCCTGTACTCACTACTGAGTACTGCCACTGCATACCTACTGCTTAGTACTGCTGCTTTCTAATGATTCTAGGTACACATGACAGGGCTCACTGATACAAGACGTCCAGCTAGGAACTTTAAACTAACTTCAACTCGGTGCAGACTCTCTTGGGTAAAACCAACAAGTCCTCCAAATTAAACCTTGTTGGTTCATGACCCTGCAACAACACAGAGAAGTGTTTTCTGATCTGACGTCCCTACCAGCAGGACAACATCATGTGTCTGTGCTGTGAATCACTGGATGCGACTATGCTATGGTTAAGGTTTGGTTAGGCTGAGGCACAAACATGACTTCGTTAGGTTTAGGGAAACATTGTGGTTTGGGTTACAGAGCAACTTAACACCAGGCTGAAAAGCACTGTTTTGTTTCCCTCTCTGGTTGTTTCACCTCTGACCACATATATATATATATATATATATATATATGTTTTAGCCCATTAACTACAGACAGTGCATCTATTGCACCTGTAACCACAGCCAACACTGATGTCACAGAGTTCTGGAGTACACCTGCTACACTGATCATTTCCCATGAAGCTTAATATGCTTCATATTATATTTCATAAATATGTAATAATGTCTTCTGACATCGGAGAATGTGTGCTTTTTTCAGGTGAGGCCTCAAATGAATAAATAGGTAAACAGATAAAAAAAAATAATAGAGATCACGCTTATTGCCATTGTGTTTTTATTTTCCATTGGCTCAGGTTAATGTGACCTTTCACACCTGTAGTTTGGGTCATTTGCTCCAGGCCATGGGAAAAAATGATACAGAGCTGTCTTTTAGTTCAGGTGTGCTTCATGTTCACACTGATTTATTACAAACAAAGCAAGAGCTGTAAGCCTAAACTCATACTCACAAAGAGCTCACCAAGAAATAATTTATTATCATTATTAAACATTATTGGTCGAGACTGTAACTGGAACTCGAGTCATAAATAATGACAAAGAAGTAGATTTTGTACTGTGATATTACAGGGTGTTAATTCATGTGTGGTTGCTAGTTTTCACTCCTTAAATAAATGTTGTAGGACACAGGGTCAATAGGGAAGATCCCAGGACTCATGTGCATACGTGTTATCATTGTTACCAAATGATCTTACATAAACACAGGCAGTACATTGCAGATTGAGAGACCCCATCAGATAAGCAGTTTCAATAGTTGTTTGGCTTTTAAATTAATTTTGTTAAAATCACATATCTACTGCTTTGCTTTCACACCACGAACAGAACACTATCTGATTGTCTGATTGTAAGCGCACCTTCAGAGTTTTAGAGTAGCAGAGTTTGATTGACAGCTTGCACACCAGAGCAACCAAACCAAAGCAACAACACCAGAACTAATTTGACCAGAACCAAACAGGTTAGGCTTTATCTGCCTGGACACTTCAGGATCACAGGGCTACTGAAATCTGAACACTTCACTCATGTACAACATTGACATGTTGAGTTGTAGTAAAGGTTGAAGACTATCAACAGATCAGCCTTCAGTCTACAGCTTCTAAGGGCTTTACAGGTGGATGATGGCTGTCTGGGGTGCTGATCCTGAGACCCACTGGGATGTGGGAGATGGAATCTTTACAACTGACGAGATTTGATATTTTAAACAACACCATTACTTTACCAACCTTTATGATATATTGCTCAGGCGCCAATGTTTGGACTAAGAGACACTGACAGTGTGTATTCTAACAAAGGGAAATATGCCTCAGGAAACTATATTTTTCACATTAATATTGCTTGAGCATTATTTGTGCTGCTATGCAGGCTTCTAGTTTTGAGAACTGCCACCTTTTACATTCCAATCAAGCCCTGGTTTAGGGTTTGTGTGGAAGCAGGGAAAGGAGCTAACTAGCACTGCACAAACCTGTCAGAAAGAGTTTCATGTGATTCAAGTACCGCCACAGCCACTGATCGATTTTTTAACTACTACTCGACTACTCGACAGTGATAATGACAACTGGTGCTCAACTGCTGTTAACAGAAAACAACCCTTTTCTTCCCCTTTCTTGGAACTGGACCACATGCAGTAGATTTCGATGTAATACAAGCAGAGCCAATGTTTCGACTTTCTCCCTTCAAACAAACCTCCATGAAATGTCCCAGGGAGGAAGGGGAAGAAATCCTTCCCCACCTTGTCTGTTATGTCTGGATTGCAGCATGAGACATTTTACACAACAGCCAAGACCTCCCCCCCACCTCCACCACCATTCCTTACTGTTAGTGCAGGCATAATGAAGGGCCGTTTAACTTGCATTTAGAAGCGCTGGGGGAAGCACATTTGTCCCTTCCTGTTCTAAATAATGACCAATTATCAGGGAGTGTGAGGTGGGCTTCAGCACCGCGGATGAGACGTTTCAGACAGCGGAAAAGCTGTCATGGGTGGGCGGCTGGGGGTTGGACAGTTGGGTTTAGGCCTCTAATTGGAGGCAGATTTCACACTGATATTTCTGATGATGCAGCAGCATGAGGGATAGAGAAAGAGAGAAAAAAGGTGAGGGAGAGGAAGGGAAACAGGGAAAGGGGAGGGGAATATGAGGGCCTGAGCAATAAAGAGCGAGAGAGAGAGAGAGAGAGAGAGAGAGAGAAAGACAGACAGACAGACAGACAGACAGACAGACAGACAGTGGGAGATGAGAATGAGATGAAAAACTGACTGCAAGAGGGAGGATGACATGAAGAGGGATGAGAAGAGAGAAAAAGAAAGAGAGAACAGGCCCCGCTGCTGTTTGTCTTGCAGGGATAATATTCCACCAATGTCTAATACTGTCCATAAAAGCTGTTGGACTTCCTTTTTTTTCTTTCCTCCCGCAACCTACCCCCCCTGTTCCTTTCAGAGTGATAGTTGCCTTGGCAACCATGGCAAATCTTCCTTTTCTCAAACAGATGTCCCATTTAGTTGGAAATTAGAATGTGTAAAAAACCCACGAGACGCAAATTATTTCAAAGTTCTCTGGTGGAGAGAAGGAAACGAGGGGTGGGGTGGAGGAGAAGAAAGACAATAGAAAAAGGGAGGGAGAATCCCCCTCCTCTTGTCTTCTCTCCTCGCCTCCAGTGTTCTGCGCTTCAGTGTGTGCATTGTGGAGATTAGCCAGATCATCCAGAGCTGGTGGCGTGTTCAGGGGAAGTGAAAGAGGTGTTGTGGCTGGTTGGGTGGGCAGCAGGGTGGAAGGAGGGGTGGCAGGGTGGCTCCCTGTCCTGCATCCGGGATGGGGTGGGGGCAAGTGGCAAGAACAGTAAGCCCGGCGCCAGCATGGCAGAAGGAACACACTGCGGCGTGGAGACCCGAGCTGCCCCTGAGGGAAGGGTAGAGCCTGTCCTGTGGTCCCTGCACACTGCAAAAAATATCCTGACACCCTCATTTAAATGCCAAGCTGAACCTTTAAATCTTAACAGTTTATATTCCTTGTTTTCAGTGTAAATCATCTTGTGCAAGAAAATATTAACTTTAAAAACTTCCTTAATGTTGTATAAAGTCAGAACTAAAGAATCAATAATCATTTTTGTAAAACAACTCAAATTCCTGCCATTTGGGTGAGTTAATTGCTCTTGTATCAAATGCAAATCAGTTCTTAAATAAATACCCATTATAAGAGATTATTTGATCAGCTTTAAAGAAAAAATCCACCCAAAAACACTGGTCACAAATACTAGAGCACTGATGTTCAGCAGTCAACGGGGAGAATCCATCATAGAAGACGCACACAGAGAGACCAGCCCACCACACACAGTCCTCTCAATACACCAGACTATGCAAAGCAGCCTCAGGACATGTTGGATCCATCTCAAGGCCAAGGAAGCTTCCTGTTTAGGTAGCATCTAAGAAGGATATCACACTTTTAGGAATATAATGTTGCCATGATTGTTCCATCTATGGTGTCCAATCCAAAATGCTTCCTCATATCACTTCTCAGATGGTTTGGTATCATGATTATCCTTTTACCACAGCTTGCTAGTTTTCTCCATTTTGCATTGACAAAGGAAACAATAGCCTAGTTTACTGAGAGGGCGAACAATGGCTCAGATGGACAGGGTGTATAAGCTGTGAATTTTAAATTTGAACATGTCAGTTATGATATGACGTTACAGTTCTTCAAATTTCAAATAAAAAGTGACAGCTCTAGTAGGAAGAGACTAGGGAATCTGCTCTGACAATTTTTGTTACTTTCTGAAACCCGCAATCCGACAACCACACCCGCTCCAGCTGTGTGGAGGAGTGAATGTGGGATTTGAAAGTCTCTCTCACTCTCTTTTTCATTCTTCACACAACTACTTTGTCAATTTTCATGTGTACAACAGAGAGCAACATACATTTCCACAAAAGAACACCTGCAATTACGATGAAATATTCCTAACATTGCCAGAGTATGCACAGGTGTGATTGTCAGTATTCTGTGTAAAGAAAATCTGGGAGAAGTTGTCACTCCAGTACATCAACATGCTTATCTTGCTCGAAAGGCTCACATTAAAGTTAATCTGCCGTCACAGTGAACACATTTGTTTGCTACAATAAATGAAACTGCATTTAGAGGAAGCACAATCAGCTCATTTGCTGGTTTCAAGTGTGTGAAGAGAAATAAGAGAGAGAAACAGATGATATGACTTCCCAATGTGGACACTTTTTGCAGCGACCCTGGCATCCTGACTCTCCTGACTGTGGTCAAACACCGAACATAAGCGCTTCGCTGATGAACTGGCAAGACGGAAAGAGGAAGAGTAGGGAGCGGTGTGTGAGTGTGTAGAGGCAAGACGAGAGAGACTGAGGCAAGGAGGAACAGAAGGACAGAATCACTTTAATTCAGTTTTTTTCCTTGACAATGCCACATGCCTTGTGGAGGGAAGGCATGTGTGAAATGGAGGAAAATGCCCCGTAGCATACCATAACACAAGCACACGCAAATGCTGACACCCACACACCCACTCACATTGAAGTCCTGCCCCTGGAGGCCATTTAACAGGTAATTTAAAGAGAAATCCCTCCAGGGAAACGACACAGTAAATGCCCTCTCTCTCGTCTGCTCTTCCTCCCTCCATAACTGTTTATTCAGCTACAGGGCTGCAGACTGGCAGCACTTACTGAAATTGGAGAGGAGTAGGAAGGAAAAAAAGGGAAGCGGAGGGGGGGTAAGATGTGTGAGAGGGTGGGAAAGTGACAAGTGTTAAAGTAGGCCATTTTTTTCTTCTTTCCTCTACCAACCCCCTTAAGTAGCTGTTTATTAATGTTCAGTGTTCGTAGGCTACTTTATTTGGGTCCTGTGGGAATGTAAGGGCTACAGGGATGGAGGTGGGAGATGGAGGAATGAAGGGAGAGAGGAGGGGACAGGGCCCGGGGGGTTTGAGAGTCTCACGGTGAATCGGATGTTAATTTAGTGTGGGCTCTGGTGAGGAGGCCCAGAAAAGCATGAACTCCCAACTGTACATCTCTCTCTGTCATCTTCCATCTTTAAAGGAGCACTCCGGTGCTGCTGCATGTTATAGCCCATTGACTACAAACTGTGCATACATTACATTACTGCAGACAGTATTCCAACCATCCCACATGTTTTTAGACTGATTTCCTTCCTTCCAGGCAGCCATTGGTTTAAGTTCATTTCAAGTAGACTATGGAAATAAACTTGGAATAACTTAAAACTTGTAAGAGGTATTCATCACACTGAGCATTTGGCAGCTGTATATTTTTTGTCTTAAAAAAATCGATGGATAAGATCATTTATCAGTGCCTTACAAAAAAACATTACAAAAGCTATTCATATCAGCATTTTCTGATCGGCCAACCCAATGGTTAACATGTGGGTTAAGTTAATGACTAAAAAATACAAAAAATAGTAACTTACTAGCTTTTACTGGAGTTTTCATTGTCTTCCTCAGCGGATAGAGTTTGCTCAGTTGCCATGGAGAAAATTCAGTCATCATCGTAAAGATTGTTTTTGTAAAACTACTTTTTCCAAGGCCAATAATGAACTTTTAGTCTACTTGGTTAAGGATAGGCAAAGATCATGGCCATGGTTAAGAGAAACCAACATTGACTTGATGGCATGATGCAAACCACAATCTCTACTGTCAAAGTTAGACACCTTAAATGCCCAACTGTCCACCACAACCTCTTCCCTAATCCATGTTAAAGGACTCAAGACAAAATTCAAAGACTGGAGAAGTGAAAGTATGCCAGTCATTGTGAATTAAACATATGCTGACTCAGCAGCATAAAGTACAGAAGTTGTGAAAGTTTCAACTTATGCTCCATTGTTCAGCTCAGCAACTCAAACTTGTAGGGACGGTGTGCTCTACTGCTCAAGACATCTTGATAAACTTTAGGTAGCAAACAAGTATAGTAACGTAGAACGTTAGAATGATGGATACGCAGCATAAACGTTATTCCATGAGCTGATGTTTCAGCAAAAGCACAACGTCTTCAGAGCTCTGAAGAAGGTGAACTGCATTGTTAAAACTCTGTCACGCTGTTGCCAAAAAGTCTATGCTGTATATCTGTGGTTCTAAATTTTCCATGGGAGTTGTTTTCTACTCGGCTACGTCATGGAACTTCACCATGTCATGGAGCTGAAACTGATAACAGTGGTCAGCAGCTTCCCAAGTCCCCACAATATAAATTTAGTCAGATTCCAGAAATGAACTACTTTGACGTGTGCTTTTACAGTGGCAGTGTTAGAAAATACTGCCCAATTAGAGATAAGTATGTAAATTACACACTCAACACAAACATGGCCAAACGCTACAGATTAGTGAGCCAAAGACAGTCTGCTGTCTTTAATTCTGAACGAGGTGTCAGGGCTTTTATATATAAGGCATAATATTACACTACTTACACCTGAGAGAGGACAACCACAAGAGGTCACTTCTCAAGACATTTTCATTTGAAGAATTTGAACACATGGCCAATGCTGTCGTTTTGCTGGTGAGCATTTGATGAAGATTTGAGAGTTGGCTGCAAAACTTTTTAATGCAAAAAAAAGGCGGTAATCATTTCATCCTTTTCACAGCATCTATATTGGCTTATTGCATGATTTTAATTCCATTTTTCACACATTGGAAGTCTTTGAACGTACCAAGAGGGACTGTTCTTCAAAATGGTCCCTGTTTGCAACCACATTACCACACAATGACAGTGTAAAACAAAGGCCACTAAATGTTCACTCTGATGTATTAGCTATCTAAGTTTTTGATTTTCATAGCATCCTGAAATGAAGTGAAACCAATGGCTGCCTGGAAGGAAGGAAATCAGTCTAAAACAATGGTTGGCAATAATGTCAACTAAAGACAATTTGTAGTTAATGGGCCAAAACATGCAACACCACCAGTAGAGTCCTTTAAGAAGCTGGATTTGTCACTCACTCATTCTTTCTCTCCATCATTCAAACTCGTCTTTCTCTGAAGTGTTTCCTCATCAGAGGGAGAATAAAGCAAACTCCAACAGCTCCGACAAGAGAAAGAAGGTCAAATTACCTTCATGCCATCTCCACCATCATTAGACTCATTATCATTAAAGGAAAGCTTTGCACGCCATCGTTGCATTTTACCTCTCCTTTTCCAGCCCTCCTTTCTCCTTTACTTTCACTGGGGCCATGAAAAGAAGCCAGTTAATTAAAGTCAGCGAGAGTCCCCTCCATTTCTTGCTCATCAGCGAGGACAAGCCATCAAACGGAGCACAGGTAGTCCATTTCTGTCAAATGAGAGTGGAGGAAGAGGAGACTGGGGAGGTGGGGTGCAGGGAGGAGGAGGAGGCCTCTCTTCATCTCTTTAGTTTTTGATGAGCTTTCTTAATTGGGCCACTATACAAGGAGAAGTGAATCCTCAATAATTAAAAAATCTAATTAAGGAGTCTTTTGCATCTCCGGCCTTAATTATTCCACGCGGAGCAGTGGGGAGCGATACATTTCTACCGTTTTCATTTAAAGAAGAAAAAAGGGTCTCTCGCTTTCTCTCTCCCATTGCTCCACGCTAATCCCCCATCAACAAACAGACTACTTTGTCTCTCTTGTCCCTGTGTCTGTTTGTGTGTGTCTGCCTTTCTCACATAAACATTTAAAGAGATTTAACCCATTATAAAGATACTTTTCCTCCACTCTCCTCCACTTCCCCCTGCCTGTCCTCTCTTGCTGTTCCTATCTGTCTTCCTGCCCAGTTCAACAGCAAAAAGTACTCAAAGATGATACTTGAAGAGAACAAATCTCAACCAATGAACAGTTCTCCCCGAGTTAGACTTATATCTTGACCCTACAAAACATCCCCATAGGATTTGGAATCAAGAATCTAACCCTATTTGTTTCAAAGTTATTAGGGCTGCCCCCTAAAATTCAATTTTTCTAAGCATCTGTCAGAGACCCTCAAGTCAAATAGTCTCTTGTCAAGGTTTTACATGTCTGTCATGTAAGTAAGTAAGTACAACTTTATTTATATAGGACCTTTTTTAACACAGGTTACAAAGTGCTTTACATCAACATCAATACAAGTATATATACAGATAATAATAAATAAATAAAAACAAAAAACAAAAAAACCCCAACACAAACATAAAGTGTGTACAAAAATGAGGGTATAAAAATGAGGCTATATGTGTATGTGCATGTATGCGCCATGCACATACACTTAAAAAAACCCACCACCACCCATAACACTCCCTGAAGAATTATAGAAATGCCAATCTAAAGAAGTGTGTTTTTAATTGTTGTTTGAAAGAGTCAACAGACTCAGCTGATCTAATGTGAGGGGGGAGAGTGTTCCACAGTCTGGGTGCTAGGACGGCAAAAGAACAGTCACCTTTGGTTTTGCGTTTTGCACGTGGTATAGCCAACAGGTTTTGGTTGGATGACCTAAGTGGCCACTCAGTGGTATAAAGGTTTGGTAGCTCGGAAATGTAAGCAGGAGCTAAGCCATGTAATGCCTTAAAAGTAATTAAAAGAATCTTAAAATCAATCCTGAACTTGGAGTGGAGTGTTCCCCCCTATCAGCCTGCACAAGGATGTCATTGGTGACTCTTAACAGAGCAGTTTCAGTACTGTGTTTTTGGC
>LKNJ01002700.1:0-52364 GCA_002120245.1 Maccullochella peelii | reverse complement strand
TTTTTTTTTTTTTTTTTTTTTTTGCTTCATCAGTGGAGGAGCGAGTGGGTTTGTCTCAGGTGCAGGGCCGACTTTATCTGAACAAGGTCTTCCACATCAGCGCTAATAAGATGTTTGAGCTGCTCTTCACTGATTCCAGCTTCATCCGCAGGTTCATGAACATCAGGAAGATAACCAGTATGTATTAAACCTTTTTAATCTAGATTTAAAAGCATAACCAAGGACAGGCGCTGCAAATTAACTTCAGGTAGACGCCCTATATACATATGTTGCATTGCTTATCTGTATGTAATAATAAATAAGATTCTTTTCAGCCATTGCTGAAACTAATTTATCTACCAGTTCAAGCTAATAAAAGCTTTCATGTGTAAAGTTCATATTGTCCTTTGTGTCATCAGATGCCAGCTTTACTGCTTGGCAAAAAGACGTCTCTGGAAATATGAAGCGGAGTCTGAACTACACAATAACCATCAGCAACCCTCTGATTGGCAAGTTCTCCACGGCTACAGAGAACCAGGTGTGTTTACATCAGCATGAATGGTGTGTGCGCACTCTTGAATGGATGAATAAAAATGTATTTGTGTAAGTTATGGCTCACTGCTTATTTGTACTCCAATTACCTCTCAGACGCTGTACAAAGAATCCAGGGATGGTCAGTATTACTTCGTGGATTCGGAGGTGTACACTCACGACGTTCCCTATCACGATTACTTCTACACTCAAAATCGGTACTACATCATAAGTAACTCGAAACGGAAGTGTCGACTAAGGTAAGGTTTAATGATTACATCAGTTTATGTGTTGACTTTTATATCTGTGACTGCCATGTAAAAAGTCTGTTGTGCTGTCAGGGTTTATACTGATGTGAAATACAAGAAGCAGCCATGGGGCCTGGTCAAGTCCTTTATCACCAAAAACTCCTGGAGCGGCATAGAAGATTATTTCAGACAGCTGGGTAAGTAGAAAGCCCTGTTCGTACACTGTGGAGGCAGAACAGAGCCGCTTCCCTGTCTTCCATTCCTCAGCCTGTGGTTTATTTTATCTAATATGAACAGTTTCCTCCAGCACGCATCAGGCTCTGCAGCTCATATTACAGCTGCATTTGCAAGGAAGGAGAGAATCAATATAAGTTATCAGCCATTTTAAGTGCTCAGCTCACTGAGCTCGAGCAGGAAACCTTCATAAATTATGTACAAGTACACAAGGTTTTTCCACTGTGATACACTGTCAATCAGTGTCTAAATACACGGACACTTTTCTCATCTGTGTTTGACTCGTTGTGGTCCTGTGATGACACTTTACAGAAGCAGAACTGCTGGAGGAGGAAGCTGAGATGAACCAAGGAGGTGGAGACTCTGGGAAGATGAGTGGGCTTCGGAGGAGGAGGCGGACTTATAGCCGGACTCTGCCAGAGCACATGAAGCCCAACAAGCAGTACGGGCAAGACCCCGAACAGCACAGAGATGGCAACATGGGTACATGACGTTATACTGCATATGATGGCTTTAAAGGAACAGTTTGACATTTTGGGAAATAACGCTTATTTGCTTTCTTGCTGAGAGTTTGTTGAGAAGAAAACCACTCTCATATCTGTTTGTTAAATATTAAGCTACAGCCAGGAGACAGTTAGCTTAGCATAGTGTAAAGCTTGGAAGCAGGGGGAAACGGCTAGCCTGGCTAAAGCACCTGTAAAGCTCACAAATGAACACATTATATCTTATAAGTTGTGGCATTAGGGGGGGTTTATGAGTCAAAGTACTGTTCTTCTGGAGTCACCATGAGGTTGCCAGGCAACCAGAGGAGACTCCGGGAAGCCACTGTGCCCGGCCAAGAAATAGTCCAGGACATACCGCCATAAAACTACAACGTGTCACTTTTATACATAGTTAACAGAATATAACAAGATATAAAGTGCTAATAAACTTTAGAGGCGCTGGTAGGCAGATTTTATCACCTTTGAACAGAGCCAGGCTAGCTGTTTCCCCCTGCTTCCAGTCTTTATGCTAAGCTAAACTATTTGAATCCTGGCACCGTTGATCTTCTCATTTAACTTTTGCCAAAAAAGCAAATAAGTGTATTTTGAACTAAAATGTTGAACTATACCTTTAAGGCTGCTTAGTTGAGATGTCAACATTTTCAGTTGTGATATTTTCATTGTAAATTACATTAATAATTTCTAGTTTTTATTGATGCCAAAAGTGTTTAAATGAGGTGTCTATAATTTTCAATTTAACATGTGAGGCCTTCAGCACCTTCTAAACGTTCAAATGGAGACTAGGGCATCAAACACCCAGTTGCTACTACCGCATCAACAATTTCTCAAAGCATTTGAAAGCAAATGTTTATTGTGCAAACTGCGTGCCAGATAACAGCCACTGCTTACAGATGAGTTACAGAGGAGTCATGTCTTATTGGGTTGCACCTTTGACACACCCACATAACAGCAGCATTTTATATCTCAGGCTGTTGCAAAATGTTGCATGTCATTGGGAGGAAATATCTTCTAAACAGAAAAATGTTGCTACAACGTTCTCATATTGACTGCAACCCATGCTTTGCTTTTTGATTTTAATCCGGAATTAATATAACTGTATTTCAGTCCCCATAGAAATGAACGGCCCGTACAGATGGAACACCACGACAATAGTGGCTGGGATGAGTGTGATGTAAGTTAGCAACCTGGAAACAGACCTGTGAAACAATGTGGTTTGTATTGTGTAAAAGGAATGCAAATTTTGCCTGTATTGTATTTTCAAACTACTGAGAACTGGCTGTGCATATCGGATGCAGAATCTGGATGTCTTTTGTGTTGGAAACAGTCATTACGTCTAAAGGTCGTGTGTGGTAATTTGTGGTGTTGGCATGGCTCCTTCAACCTTTTGTCTCTCTCATGTCATTGTGGGCGTCAGTGGTCAGATGAAACTCGCGTGCTTTCTGTCTCTTTCAGTTTGCTGATTCTGACGGTGATGAATCTGGGTCTGTTTTTCAAGTTGTGGGCCATGGAGGACGTAGCCCACCGCATGTACCTGAGCACAAAGCATCGGCTGAGGGAGAGGAGTGAGGCCAGGTCAGATAATATGCAACATGCATATTTCTTTGGATCTTTACTTTTGATTTATTGTCTGTCAGACTAAATATATCCGTAGCTGCCCCGAACACTCAGAAAGCAGAAGCCTTGGTGTGTGTGGAGAGGGGGAAGGAGTTAGCCTTCTTCCACCTTTTTTTTTTTTGTCTGTGTCATTTAAGCAGCCGTCATCCAAGAGAGCTTTTGTTTTAATGACTCACAATGTTGAAACTGCCTGTTTGTCAGCCTCAGTAAATGTGGTTATGTAAGTGACATAGTCTTGCATCAGTGCTCCTCCACTCTTAGCACTCTTCCTACATTTCCTTCACTTTGTTTCTGTCTTTTGATGCCTTTATGTACTCTATATGTGAATGTGTGAATCATATTTTGCACTTGAGAATAATTGCCTTCCTTCTGTTGTTTGGCAGCTTGGCCTCTGAATATGGTCCCAGACATGGGTCAGGGTATAGGACCACAGAGGATATGCAGCTTCTGAAAACTGTACTGCAGGACTCCATCAACCTTTTAGAACAGGTAGGACCGACTGTTTAAGCTGGGAATACACTACATACATGAAAAGTCTGATTTATTGCGGAGATTCTGCACTGCTTTCTGCAAAATAGTGCAGTTCATCATGGACTTTTGGCACGTTATCTTGTCGTGTGTTGGTGCTTGGGATATAAATCTTTGACGTCCTGGTTGAACCTCAGACCAGTTGGACCTGCCACAGTTACTGTAATCTGAATAAATGGCTATGCTGTCAGGATAGTTTTATAGTGTGCACCTGGCTTGAGTGGCTCAGCATTTGTCATTAAACCATTTGTTTTCACCTGTAGAGAATTTCTAACTCGGAGAAGTCACACTGTGAGGTGCAGACCAGTGTGACTTTCACTGCTAGTGGGGAGCAGGGAGGCTTTCTGCATTTCGAAATTGGTCACTTGAAGTCTGAGAGGGTTAAAAGGAACTAGACTCCAGTCCATTGGATTATATATGTACTCAAAGAAAATGATTTATATGATATGATACCACTCTCATATCCATTAAATTTGAGGCTTGGCACATAGACTGGAAATGGGGGGAAACAGCTAGCCTGCCTCTGTCCAAAGGTAATGAAGTCTACTTAGCAGCAGCTAATGCTCACTAATTAACATGTTATATCTTGTTTTTTTAATATGTACAAAAAACTATGTATAAAAGCAACAATTTGCGGTTATGTGCCTGTGTCTTTTAATTTCCAGGAAGTTACTGATCTTGGCTGGCACCAGTTATTTCCTGGAATCTCTGCTGGTTGCCTGGCAACTGCTCAGAGCCAAGAAATAGTCGAGCACATAATGCTTGTTGAACACTTGGACTTATCTTTTTTGTATGGCTTAAACAATAAAATATATAACTTGTCAATTAGTGAGCTTTAGAGGTGCTGGTTTGAACATAGCCAGGCAACCTGTTTCTCCCTTCCGGTCTTTGTGCTAAGCTAAGCTAAGCTAACCTAACTGGCTGCTGGCTGTAGCTTCATATTTAATGGACAAACATGAAAGTGGTATTGATTTTTCTCATAACTTTTTCACCAGAAAGCAAATAAACGTGTTTCCCAAAATGTCAAACTATTCTTTTAGAGGATGGATGTTTTGAGGTAAACTGCAGATTAATTTAGAAATCAGTTAGGATCCATAAACATAGAAATGGAAGCAATTTGTGTAGGCTATACTGTGGTTTGGATGAGTTTAAAAAATTAGGTTGAAAGACCAATGGAGTTATATTAGTTCTCCTTCAGAGAAAGCAAAGACACGCAGCTGTTTTTCTATTTTACAACCACCTGGAGTCCCTCACATAAATTCATAGTTGTCTTGTAAAACAGGTGTTGTAGCTGCTGAGTCCGTTCTTCTTCTCCTCACAGCTCCGCAGCTCTCTGGTGGTGCTGCAGCAGAACTTTGCTTTGGCCAATCGCACAGCAGCACCACAGTGATGCCCCACACCTGGTGACTGCAGAGTGCCTGTCCCCGGGCCTGAGGGGGAAACTGCAGCAGAGAACTACCTCTGAGGAAATCCCTGGTATCCAGCGACGTTTCCATGTAGACTTCCCCAGACAACCTGACATGCCGTGTGTTGCTGGGGGTCACACGTCCCAAAGCCTGCGGTAGGGCATCAGGCGCCAGGATGTTTTTAAAGCTGTGGACTGACTGCTGCGAGGGCAAAGTTGCATCTGAGTCAGCTGCACACGGAGCAGCGTGTTTAGATTTCTGAAAGGTGTGATTGTCAGCTCCATTTACTGGCTTCCTTTTCACTCTTTTTTTGAATAGTGGCATTGGACCACCTTCTTATATTCTGACAAGCCTCACGCCACACCAAATGAGCTATTGTAAATACTTTTATTTTTGTTTTATTCAAGGGAAGTTAAATCAATATTATTTAAAACAACTATTTCCTTTATTTACATTTTTGCACAGATTTAAATTCCTTGTAGATTAGGCTATGTTTTGGATATCTTTTTGGATTTTTTTCCAATAAAAAATTGTAGAATCAGTAGCTCAAATTAGAAAGTCCTCTCAATTGTAATCATAATAAGTCATCTTTTTTGTATATGCAAACTGCAGGAATGACTGCAACAATGTATGAGTGAAATCTGTTTTTTTATTTTTTATTATTTTTTCAAACCACATATTTGATACATATTTGGTTCATTATCTTCGAGCTGCATCATGGACTGATTAAAGAGGTGCCCTGTACATTTAGCAGCCCAAACAATGGTGACATGGCTGATTTATCCTTATCACCTGTACATGTGTACTCAGAGTTTTATGTACTTTATTTTTCCTCTTCCTTTTCTGCACTGAGCCAAGTCAAAATGTATGATCTGGTCTAATTTTAAGTCCTTAATCACTCTGTTATTTCAATAAAGGTGAAGGGTCAGTGAGACTATCTCAGGTTATCTCAGTACTGTGCACTCATACTGTCAACGCTAGATGCAACTTTGTTCTGTGGTTTCCAAATTGACATGAACACTGTACTAATTATCATTTGCTGGAGACACACCACTACAATTGCCTTGAGCCTTGTCTGATGTTTACAGTGTTGCCATCACCCTTGTCTGTGAATAATTTTGCTCAGCTGTTCATACTTTAAACCACTTCTGCAAGCGACCACTTGTTTAAAATTAGTTGCTGTTTTGTACATTTTATTTTTTAACAAACAAGATGTTTTGCTAATTTCCTTACTTTTGCTGCAAATGATTATTTTCATTATCAATTAGTCTGACAATTAATTTCTTGATTAATTGTTTTTGTCTGTAAAATTGTGAATAAAATGTTAGTCTATAAATTGGTGAAAAATGTTCATCACAGTTTATCAGAGTAGCTGGCATATTTTAATAAGGGCTTCTGGGCTACTAGAATTTACTCTATTAAGTCAGGATTACTAATTTTTTGAAGTTTTATTATAGACTATGCTGGAAGGAACTGTGCGCTGTAGCTGCTGCTGGAAACAGAAGCGGAAACCTAAATGGGGGTCAAGTCAAATGTCTGTGTTTTCCTTTGTCGCAGGTGAAACACAAGACTATTGAGACTGTCTTTAATTATTGACCAGCAGCCTACCCCTATTTACTCACAGTATCCTTATAATATAGCGTGTATTATAGTGGATCTGCAGTAAGATTTGTTTGTATTGAGATTACACCGTCTCCTGTTTGATTGTATACTGTATGATATTCTTATAGGGACTTCAATAAAGTTTTCTTGTGATATCAGTGTGCAAAGTAACTAAGTACATTTACTTAAGTACTTTACCGTTGAGGTAATTACTGTAATTTCGAGGCACTGTACTTTACTTCAGAATTTAAATGTTAGTATAATATATAATACTTCTACTCCTTTACATCTCTGAGGGAAATATTTTATTTTTTTACTCCACTATAGCTTTAGTTACTGGATACTTTACTAATTATTATTATTCATACATAACATATGACCTTAACCTTTTAAATTATGATGCATTTGTTCCCTGCAAAAATCTCCTTCGTATCAAGTCACTTTAGTCTATAATTGAGTCATAACGTTTATCTCTATTATCTCAAAACGTGAAAAAGGTAAGAATGCACTAACTATTCCTGCCCGTTTTCAATGCAAATCAATTTGAAAAAAAGTGATTTCTAAAATCAAGTCTCATATTTCATAATTTTAGTGCAGCAATTCCTCGTAATTTCTTTAAGATCTGTCAGTGTTCTGTGAACAGGTTCATTTGAATTAAATTAAGATTTTTTCATTTGTTTTAAGAAAATGAGGCTTTTAGGACCCACTCATACCCTTAAAATTTGAGTTTTGTTAGAGAATGAACTGCCCAACTGTATATAAAGAAAAGTTAAAATTAGTATGAAGTCTGGTATGGAACTATATATATGGCCATCCAGTGTAAACGTGTGCTGGGCGGGGAAAGTCTACCTCATTTGACGTCAGGAGGGAGACTGTCTGTTTAGTTTGGGGGGCAGAGTCACAGGACGCCTCCTTCAACACCAAACCCGAACCCGGACGAAATCTGGGTGAGAAGATCCCCTGTCGACCCGGGTACTTGAACCCAGACGGGTTTACCACCAGCTGCTGGTATTCTGGTGACTTCCACGGTAAACTGCGTTGTTAAGTAGCTCCGAGAAACACCGGATACGACAGCCGTTACCAGGAGAAAGACTTCCGTTGAGAAGCTCGGCTTGTCTGGGGGAAAATCGTTTCAGTCGATTTTCAGCTCGAAAGCATCGGGATGTAGCAGCTCAGTGTTCAGGTAGGCTACGTTAAGGCTGTGTTTTCTGTTGTGTGTTTGGCGCTAAGTTAAAGCCTCGTTTGGCGCAGTGTAAGCGGCGTGTTGACAGCAGGTATGATAAGTGAAAATCTGACCTCCACTCGGTGATTAACTGGCTGTCACGAGACGAACAACCTCCAGTGTTAAACAAATAATATAACAAATGAGAGCAAGACAGTATTTTAAGTGTAAGAAACATTAAACAAAGTAGGCTACATGGATGAACTGTAGGCCTATCATGTACATAAAATGACAAAAAAAACAAAAACAAACCCAAGACATAACTCAACTTGATCTCTTTATGATATGATATTCAAGGATGTTTTGAGCCACAGTGTTTTCAAATACTGTCCAAATGGATGTGATTTGTTTGCTCAGTGCCTGGTTGAAGTGCAGGATCCTCCTTGTTGCCCATTAAGTTGTCAATTCAGCTTTCAAAACACATTTCATATACAGCCTATCTATGTGTATGCATTTATTAGCCTAAATAACTGATCCTGGAGGAGCTTTTTGGCAGATAATAAAATATTGTTGGGAATAAAGCTCATCAGTGTTATGGTAAGAGCAGGGCGTTTTTAGAAATTCTGGCACCCAGAGTTTGCACCCACCCCTTTAAAAGATAATAAATCAATTCTAGTGAGGTTTTATGTAGTCTGATAATCAGACTAAATTGCCATTTCTTTTCCACTTCATTGTTTACTCTGAGATAGAGTTGTAGTGACATAACTGTCTCACAATGTTACTTTTAGTCAACACACAAGTGGCAGCAACTGTTATAAGAACAGTCATCTTATAGTTTACCAAGTTGATCGAAGATATATGCAGATTTTTAGAGTTTTTCCCGTAATGCAATTTGAAAGAGTAGTTTGACATTTTGGGAAATTTGCATATTCGTAGTGTTAGTTGAAAAGATTAATACCACTCTCATATCTGTCTGTCAAATATGAAGTTACAGCCAACTGCTGGTTAGCTTAACTTAGCATTAGCTAAGACTGGTGCAGGTGCAGTGACTTCCTGGAGTCTTCGCTGGTTGCCTGGCAACATCACAGTGACGACAAGACTAGGAAGTCACTGTGCCCGGCCAAGAAATAGTCCAGCACATAACCCCCCTGTAAAACCACAACTAGTTCTGACACTTTTTAAACAAACAAGATATAACATATCAATTAATGAATGTTATGGGTGCTGGTATTGGCAATTTTTTTTTTCTCCATTTGGACAGAGCCAGGCTAACTGTTTCCAGTCTTTATGCTAAGGTAAGCTAACAGTCTTCTGGTTGTAGCTTCATATTTAACAGACAGATATGAGAGTGGTATCAATCTTCTCATCTAACACTTGGCACATTAATAAGTATATTTCTCAAAATGTCAAACTTCAGCCATGTTGAGCCCATCCACGTGTGTTGCATCTCTGTTGCAGTTTTTCTCTGGCTCTGGCACATGAAAATAATTGGGGCTGCATCTAATGATTTTTTTCTTCATTATTGATTAATCTGCCTGTTATTTTCTTGATTAAACTATTAATTGTCTGGTCTATGAAATGTCTGAAAATAATGAAAAAAAATCAAAAATTTTCACAATCACAATTCACAATTGGCGACATCTTCAAATGACTTATTTTGTCCAACCAATGGTTTGAAACCTAAAGGGATTCAGTTTACTATCACATAAGATGAAGAAAAGCAGCATATCACAATTTATGAGCTGGAGGTGACAAATGTCAAAATAGTTGCTGATTAATTTTCTGTCTTTCGATTAATAAAGAGTTACAGCCATACTGCATTATATTTTACAAGGATGCGATGCAGTTTTTTTCTGCAAAGCTTTTTAATGTCCTGCAGCAACTGCAAGTCAAAAGTACTGTATACCACAGAAAATCCCTGTGTTACAACAGCACATGAAACTGCTGAGCACCACAGTCATGCTATGAATCCTTGCAGCAGTATTAGTTTTTTTTTGTCAGGGAACAGATGTGCTAGTTGGTGCTACCACACACCCACACACACATTCATCAGTACATGTAGCACATAATGTTTAGGCCCTTGCAGACTTTTCCCCAAGGCTGCCTGGAAGGACTCACCGGTTAGATGTTGCTGACCCTGATGTCCTTTTTAGTTCGATCAGTGGCTGACTAATAATAACACACCATGTCATGCTTTGATTTGTCGCTAATCAGAGGCTTATTCAGCCCCTGTTCAACAGAGCCAGATCCCCCTAGAGAGAGGTTTAACTGAGCTGAAGGATTAATCCTTAGTGGGATTCACTGGGGTATCGTTAGTCTTGTTGTCTGTGATGAAGGGGACACTGAAGACCTGCGATGGTTAGAAATGCTGCCATTGCCACTGCCTCACCTCAGCTCAAATCCATCTGTGCTGTCTAAATGAGCCAGCAGGCTGCACTATTGGGACCGTTCAGTTGCTGTAAAATCATCAAAGCGTGACAGATGTGTGACAGATGTGAGGTGGCCTGCATGGGTAGGGGCAGGGTCTGCTTTGCTGTGTTGCGTGGTGGAAATCTGTTTGGAACCACTCCACCATCTAAAGCGCATGCAAATAACTAGTTAGCTGCTGTATGCAAAGGTCTTTTCAGCAAAGGGGGCTTTTAGAACAGTTATTGTCTTCTACTTCCTCTCTCTAGTCTTACCTGCCACTCTTCTTGTCTCTAAACTTCATCTTATCTATAACGCGAATTCTCACACAAGTTCAGTTAATAATAGTACTAATAAACTTTTTTTATAATCGCACTGTAAGGCTGTCCGTCATGAAGAAACGAGCCAACAAGGTGCTGGAGGAGGAGGAGGATACCTTGTGCTGCTGCGAGTATGTGAACAGACTCGGAGATCGCAGCCACGTAGCAGCCTGCTGCTGTGACTGTGACGACCTGGATGACGCCTGTGACAGGTGAGAGACATTAAACTGAATAACTCTGGGGATGCAACTAATGATTATTTTAATTGACATGTTGGTTATCGATAAATTGGCAGTCTATAAAATGTCAGAAAAGAGTGAAGAAATGCAATTTCGTGAGCCTAAAGTGGTGTCTTCAGATTGTTTGTTTGTTTTGTCCAATCAGAAGTCCAAAACCCACAGATATTTGATTTACAGTGATATAAAACAGCGGGAAACAGGAAATCCTCATATATGAGAAGCTGGAACCAGTAAATGTTTGACATTTTTAGTCAATGCTTGTGGCGATGACAATGTTGGTCTGTTGGTTAGTCAGTCAGTGGGTCTACCATTTTGGTCCAGACTGAAATATCTCAACAACTATTTGATGGATTGCCTTGAAACTTTGTACATTCATGTTCCCCAGAGGATGAATCCGACCTACTTTTGGTGATTCTCAGACTTTTCCTTTAGCACTAACAGCAGGTCAAAACATTCATGTACAGACATTCATGTTCACCCTCAGGATGAATTATAATAACTTTGGTGATGCTGACTTTTCATCAAATACTTTGTATTTATAACCCCAGCAGATCTCTGTGGTCACAAGGTGGAAATCTCCTCCATGTGCTTAGAGCAATTTCAAAATCTGGTGAGATGGCTTTCAGTCACTATGCACCTAAAGAACGGAACAGTCTGCCTTGTGACTTGCCCCAACACTGTGCTCTTTTAAAACCAAACTAAAGACCTTCCTTTTTACCAGAGCATTCTCTTAAAAGAACACACCATATCTGTACAGTCTTCTTGTTTCTGTGTGTACATATATGTATTTTTCATGTGTATGTGTGGATGTCCCTGTTTATTTGCACACTTTTGCTCTTTTATTCTGTTTTTATGTAAAGCACTCTGAACTGCTTTTGTATGATATGGTGCTATACAAATAAATTTTAATTTATGACTAAATACCCGCAAAACTAATGACATTCCCATCAGCCTCAGCTGTACTATGTTTAGTGTTAATTAGCAAATGTTGGCATGCTAATACACTAAACTAAGATGGTGAACATGGTAAACATTACCTGCTAAACATCAGCATTGAGCATTGTCACTGTGAGCATGCTGATGTGCAGGGGTGAAAGTTTGCCCATTTGGTGGCTTTGCCAGGTTAAGAAGAAGTTGTTGATAACCTGAAGTAAAAAATATTTCACAGTTTTGTTTTGTTTTTTACTCAGGTTTCTGAAGAGGGAGCCTCAGAAACCTGAGTCCCTGTCACAGGTGGCTGCAGTTGTCACAGACCGGATTCGTGTGCCCTGGCTGTGGGGTGGAGCCCGAAAAGTGGACCTGTCCATCATCCCTCCTCTTATTCTCCTTCCTGTCCTGCTGCACCTCGCTGCTTTCCACTTCCTGCTCGGCATGGTGGTTCTGACAGCTCTGCCCGGCCTGGTGCTGTGGTACTACTATTTCACCCACCGCAAGAAGGGACGGACGCTCTTCTTCCTCAGCCTGGCCCTCTTCTCCCTTGCGTACATGTACTACTTGTTCATCACAGAGGTGCTCCCCCACGGGGATGTTGGCCTGGTCCAGCTGGCGGTGGTAACTGTAGGGCTCATACTCACCCTGGTGGCCCTTGTTCACACCAAGAGGGAACCCGGCATTGTGCGGCCAAACCAAGAGGACGTCCACAGCACGGTGACGTATTACAGCCCTCTGGCAGACAGAGACCCTGCCCTCAACGGGGGGAGGCAGGATGTGACGATGACAGTAGCCAACCGGGCGGGATCGTCGGAGCAGGCGGGGATGGAGCTGAAGGAAAGTAGCCAAAGGAATTGGTGTCCGGTGTGCAGGGTGGTGCGGCCCCCGAGGGCGGGACATTGTCGGATCTGTGGTGTCTGCGTGCTGCGTCTCGACCACCACTGTGTCTGGTGGGTTCCATTAAAATGCCTCTCACTCGGCCTGACATCACTGTTTCTTCCACTTTGTCTCACATCTTAAACACTGAAGTTGTCTTGTTTGTCATCTTCTTGTCTTTTCTACACAAACTATTCAATAAATCTAAAAAGAAGTGCAAACATCCTTTTTAATTTTCAAAACGATACAATAAGTCTTTCTTTCTAGGATACGAGTGTTTGTCCTGTTCTCACCTGCTGTGTCTTTATTGACTATATTTGTATGTTGTTGTCAAGTCAACATCACACACTCATATTAATCTTAGCTACAAGTGAACATTTCCTTGCTATCATCCATTCCTGGTCCTGCATGTGTGTAGTGTAGTGTAACCCTGGGGTCTCAGTACGATGTTTTGTCTGCCTGTGTGTGTACTTGTGTGTCTGTGCGTCCCCCTCCGTCTGTGTCGGGGTAGGATAAACAACTGTGTGGGGCAGACCAATCACCGCAGCTTCCTGCTTACACTCGTCCTCTTCCTGTTGACTTCCCTGTACGGGATCAGCCTGGTGCTGCAGAGTGTGTGTCCGAAACAGCACCTCTTCATCGCCCTGCTCTACTGCCCGGGGGTCTACAACCAGTACAGGTACTGAGAACAGACATATACACTTGCACACTCAGGGCTGGATAACTTTAACATTATATTCCCTTAAAGTTACTACTTATCTAAATCTAAAGCCCCAATGTGTAGCATTCTTATGTGATCATAACATATTCCAAATTATTTTGATGACATAGGTTTTTGTCAAGCAAGTATAAAAAAAATAAGGTTATGAAAATGTATGAATACAAACAAGTAGAGTCTGACATGTAAATCTATACTCATATTACCAGTAAATATGCATTTATCACAGATGTGTATATAACAGTGTACATGTCAGCCCACAAGTAACAAGAAATTGCTGTACAGAAATGCCAAAGATGCGGTATGTTTGCAATAATTACAAAGCTATTACATCAGCTACAT
This sequence comes from Maccullochella peelii, assembly GCA_002120245.1. NCBI lineage: Eukaryota > Metazoa > Chordata > Actinopteri > Centrarchiformes > Percichthyidae > Maccullochella > Maccullochella peelii. The sequence goes on along the minus strand of LKNJ01002700.1, from coordinate 38,726 downwards.
TTTTCTGCTCAGTAAATATCTTGGTTGCAATTCTTTGTTAACCAAATTTACGTAATCTTAATCAAAAATCTTTGTTAATGTTATATGTTCATGTTAAATGAATATCAGCCGATATATTGTTTTTTACTGTTAAAGTAATAGCTTGACATTTTTGGAAATACACTTATTCACTTTCTTGCTGAGAATTAGATGAGAAGATGGATACCACTCTTGTGTCTGAGAGCAAAGAAATGGCAAAGTATTCCTTTATGTAATAGTATCTAAATTGGCCTAAAAAATCCTGTATTAGTTGTCTATTCAAGAAAGTTACCTTCCATTATATAAAGATGTTGCACACATCTGCCAGAAAATGGCCACTGTTTGCTTGTTGTAAGGAATATCTGTATTCGAAATGTATTAATTGGAATGTAAAGAACATCTTTAATTTTCTACACAGCACAAACTTAAACATCTGCTTATCTGTACAAAGACAAACTCAAAAATTAACACTAAATGCCTAAAATGAACAACTCCGCAGACGTGTACATCCACCGTTCAGATGGAACCCATGGAAACAGAAAATGACAGATGGCCTTTTAGCAGCAATCAAGAGCAAAATTGCCTTCTTTGAACCAAAGCTCTGTGCGGCATTTTGTGTGAGGGTCCTTCAGTGTAGTGTTCACATTGCTCAGAGCAATGAGAAAGTGGATGTAAGATGCATGTAAGTTTAATGTTAGTTTACTATCCCAACCTCAGACTACTGAACACACAACTGGTCCGAATTGCTATCATGTCCAGAATATGTAAAAATAACAGTTCTTTTAACTGTGATCAGTCCTTTGACATCTTTTAAACTGATCACAGAAAATTTGATAATTGTATATGCAGTTTTATACAAAAATAGAGATAAATATAAATGGTATTGGATTTTGATTTAGTTTTTTACTGTCCCATTTACACTGATTATTAGTGGTTATAATCAGATTAGAGCCTTACTGATGATATGAACAGTAATAACCTTGCAAACACTACATGTACAGGTACATGTTGTCTTGTTTTTACAGGATTTACCATTTTTTCTCATTGTCTGTGTTCCAGCACTGCGCTTTGCTTCACCTGTGCGTGGTACAGCAGCATTGTGACCGGTGGGCTGTTCCACCTGTTGATGGTGCAGGTCATCAACGTCAGCTACAACGTAACAGAGCGCGAGGCACGCGTCGCCCTGCGAGACAAAACCGCTCGCAGCGCCTACTGGGGACTCGTCGTGGACACCGGCGTCTACTCTCGAGGTTTCCATGGCAACTGGGCAGAGTTCATGACCATGGGAGAAAAACTGAATCATCCCTCTCCTGCCCCAACAGACCTGGTGTAAGAGATTGTTGTGCAACCCTCATTTTAAAAAAAATGAGTTTGCAGTAACTGCTGGTTATGTCCACTGGATGGCAGAATGGCTCCTTTCACTCTGTTTTAACTTTGTTTGTCTTCTGCTTGGCAGCAAACCTGAGAGCTGCCAGGACTGTTCATTGTGTTACTGCAGCTATTGAGTTGCCACCTGAGTTACCCTGACTCTGACACATAGCAATAACAACTACAAACTCCAATAAGATACAGTCACTTCCATTAATGTTACTGACAACTGGCATCTCCTCTGTGCAGCTGTATCTACTAACTGACCTTTAATCTCCTTCCACTGCTGCCTCATTCCACTCCTCATCAGTCTCTCTGCCAAACAAATATCACCGTTTCCTTCACCAGACTGTCTTCCCTGGACTTGAACATTGTCTTTATGTCTCCTCTACATTCTAGTGCCTTGCTGGGTTGGCGTACAAGAAAAATGTGAGAATGAGTAATCCTTGTAGGGACATTTTCTCTGAACACAGCGTCAGCAACAAGATGACGCCACTGGAGCTGGTCAGTCCTGCACAAAAACATGGGCTGAACATCATTTTAAGGATGGTCTCTCTGCACACTACACCTACACTTTTCCTCCACAAACCCTTATTTGCAGTGTTCACACAGGAGTATACCTCACTTGAACTGAAATGTGTCATGGATATTTATCACAAATAAATAAAACATCTCAGCACAAGCCACGCAATCAAAAGTTCTACAGCCTGTCATTGCATTAAACATAATGAATGATTGGATAGTTATGAATATATCCGTAGTTAGCTTGAGAAGTTTTCAGTGCTTTCCACTTTTGCTCCTTTTATTAGTTTTTTTTGGTATCCTAAAAAGTGTATGGATCCACTTGTGTTTTTGTGAGAAATTGATATAATTTATTTATATTAAATAAATGTGAGAAATGTGCATGCGTATTTGTGTTTGTATGCGTACATGTGTCCTCTCCAGAGTTATTGAGACGTTTGTGTGTCTGCAGTTTGTCTCCTACAGTGATGGTCTGTCCCAGAGGCTTTACAGTGGATAGGAGCAAAAATCAGGCAGAACCTCAGTCACTTTACGCCCCAACTTTTCCCGCCGCACCTCCTTCTTCCTTTCCTCGCGCAGCAGACACGGAAGCCGCCCCCAGGCCAACAAGCATCGCCGCAGCACCCGTCTGTAGTGCAGGCAGATGGAGGGACAGATGGGAAAACTAATGACATTCCCCTCAACCTCAGCTGTACATTGTGTTTATTGCTAATAAGCTATGTTAGCATGCTAAAACACTAAACTAAGAAGGTGAACATGGTTTAAAACAAACATTGCCTGCTAAAAAAACATCCTTTAGCATCATTGTGAGAATGCTGATGCTAGCCTTTAGTCATTCACAGAGGAGCTCTTTTTAGACCTATACTCACAAGATTAATTCAGTATGAGGTAGCTAAAGAGTATTATTGCAGAAAATACTTTTTTTTTTAATTACCCAGGGAGGGAGACAAGTCAGGCTATAAACACTATGCTATGCCAGCTAGTTTTGCCATATTGCAAGTTTCTACTTGAGCAGCAAAACACCCCGACTGACGCCATTAACCATAATATGGAGAAACATTTACAGCTAACAGCAGATATGATGCAATTCTCTGGAGTTAAGGAGATGATGGTGTAATTTACACTCTAATGCACAGACAGTTGTGGTGGAAAAGACAATACACCGCTAAATCTCTCATATTTCATACTCAACAACTGTTTCTGCTTAAAAATGGATGTTCCAATGTCTAACCTTTATTATCATTAATTAACCATATTCATCGCATTGGCATTGTGGTTTTTTGGCAGACTGTAACCAAACTGCTCTGATATTACATGTCGGCTCATAGTTACAGTTTACAAGCTGTTAAATTTAATTTGACACCCTGTAAGCTGGTTATGTTACTGGGGCAACACACTACAGCACCTATACAGTGAACATATGGGAAAGTCACGGGTAGCAGACCTGTTATTGTGCTCCTGAGCCAGCTCCTGACGGTCCCACTCCACAAGCCTCTCTTGGGTCACATGGTCCAGCAGTGCCAGCAGAAACCTCCTCAGAGTGCGAGTGCGATAGAAACGCTCGGCTCTCTCCTCTTGAATCACCCTACAGTCCTTTAGCTGAGACAGACGACACTCACTCAGAGATAGGGACATTTTAAGAGTGGATCACTGGCCTGTAGCAAAACTAATGATTTATGCCGTTCAACCCATCTTTTTGCAGTAAAATCCACAACAATTACAAGTTACTCAGTAAGTTGAAGCGATGAGGAAGAAGTAGAAAATGGTCTAAACTTTTTTTCTTTAAAGACTGGGCACTTTAAACATAATTGAGTGCAGGTAGAAGAGGAGATTAGGAAAAGGTGTTACTCTGAATCACTGGCAGAAGATAGGGAGACTGCAGTCCTGATTGAGTAACTGTGTTTGTGTGTGTATGTGTGCGTGTGTGTATACACACTCTTTTCCAGCAGCTTAAGCCCCTCCGAAGCAAAAAGTGCTGGTACAGTTGGTCCGCGGAAGCTTCTTTCTCAGAAATGGACTCTCTTGCTGATTGTTGCCAGCCTAGTGTGCATCGCTTCAGGAGGAAGAGATTGTGATTTCTCTCTGCCAGCTGGCGGGGATTGAAAAGAAAAGCGGCAATGCACGCTGATGAATGCATCCAAACTCAATCACATGTGCCAGGTTGAAACAATGGAGTGGTGTCAAATGATGAAGAGCCTGTCTTCGAATGAATCTCACATTTAACAAAGGGTTTATATCTAGCTGTGAAACATGTAAGCACAAGAGTTTCTTTTGCGTTTTGTGTGTTGCTGTACAAAGGCAGGAACATTTTGAAGATGAAAGGATGATAGTGTCAAGGGAATATGAAAGAGCTAGAAAGTTGTGTCACATGTTTTTTGTTTGGATATTTTCCCTCCGCTTGTTTGAGTGGGTGTGTCTGGGCTTTATGTCAAAGAGTACTGCTGGTGGTGGGTGTATCTGTGTTTCATAGCTTTGCCTTTGGCTTGGGGTGTTTAATTTTGCTGCTGGGGGACTATTTTTTAACCAGCTTGCTCATTCCTCACAATTATCAGTCTATTAAATGTGTTAGAGTGGGTTGCCTGTGGATACACAGCGTGTGGTTTGTGGTACTTTAATAATAATCAACTTTATATAGCACTTCTGAAAATTAGTGTTCTGAAGTGCTTCACAACCAGGGAAAATATAGTACCAATAGATAGATATTAATAAAATGGAACGATGGTCAAAGAAAATGCATCCCAGCAACAGGGATAATAAATATAGAATAAATACATAAATAACTGTCAGCCAAGGCAAAAGGAGAAATAGATGAAGAGCCAAAGATTTTACTAATTCTTACAGTTTTAAGAAGTTATTTAAAATACTATTGGTTAAAAAGCTTTTCCCGTGTTTTGAACATGTCTGAGCTGTTCACCTCTTCAGTTAAGGTGACTGCAGTGCTGTAGTCAAGACAATGAAAAAAAGAATGTATAATCCTCTTTGTATCGCTAAAATTTGAGTCAGATTAGTTGTTATACTCTTCCTCAGATGGAAAAGAAATAACTAAACAAGCTTCTTAGTATGAGAAAATTGGGAAGCATTATGTCCGTGAGCCTTAAACAAATGTCCAGATCCAAAGATTTGAATTATAAAAAGCCTTTAATAGACACACATTGCCTTTAAGTGGCCAGACAGCACATGCCCATGCAGTACTGGATGTGCTCTTTTTAATGGTCGAGCAAGTCTATGACCAGGGAGACTTTTTATTATTCTAATCTGTGGCGTGCACCTGGACTTGGATTTACCCTTGTAGGTCAAACTTTTTGCTTATTGTAATTCTGTTGTAGGAGCATGTGTGATAATGGAAAGCCTAAAGCGCTCTTTTCAGTTTCCTGTTCAAATAGGATTTTCAGTAAGCTCTTCAAAGTTAAGGCCAGAATCAAGAGTACCTCCTGGGTTCTTAAAATGTTGGACTGAGGGTAGGCTGAACCTGGCTGAAAACACTCTGTATGTTGCTGTAACTGACAGGTGATTTACCTGCATGTTGGCTTGTCTGAGCTGAATGAGGTGTTTCCATGGCGCCAGGCCTCGCCGTAGCAGCAAGTTTCTGTGGTAGTGTTGACGGGCCAGCTTTAGGAGCTCCTGTTGCCTTTTCAGTTGCCTCTGTTTTTCCTCTTCCCTCTGCACACACAGAGAAAGTGACATTATTTTAATCTGTGTTAAAAGTGTCGAGAGAGTACAGTCCTGCTACATGTTGCTCAGTGTTGCTCACAGGAGAGGACTGTTCCATGTTTTTCAGAACATCCATAAAATATGAAATACATCTCACCTCTCTTTCCTGCTTTTTCTCCTCCCTCTTCTTTTCTGCTGCTTTGCGTTTCTCCTCCTCCTCCTCCCTCTGCCTCTGCTCCTCAGCGGCTTTCATCTCAGCCTGAAAAGTTACATTTATTTGTTAAATTTGTGTTTTTTAAATATTGTTTTGCACAATTACAACTTACTACTTATCCTACAAAACAGTCTGGTGGTCCAGAAAACAACTCCTCGATCTCTTACCAGTGTTTCCTCTTCCTTCTTTCTCTTGAGTTCCTCGATTTCCTTCCTTCGCTGTGCGCGTTGACGTGCACGGGCCTCCATGGCTTCAGAGAGAGAGAGGAGAGGGGTGAGTTGAGCACAAGGTATTTTTCTGTCTCAGGAGAGGATATGTGGATGTTAATGTATCTTTCACCCTTCATATTCTGAACATGTACCTGGAAGTTATGGTAAACATGGGTGCTACTTTTTTTTTTGCATGGCTTTTATATCGGCAAAGCGTTGTCTCCTCATGTGTGGCTCTGGGTGATGCAATTTTCTTGACAAAAGAGCTACAGCATTCTGTCCTGCTGCTACCTGCTATGTATGTTTATATATATATGTGAGTTTGTGTATGTCGTCCTCTTGCTGAGAGAAGGAACTTGCAGACTGACCCGTGATGATTGGATGGGGGCATGTCTGGCGTGTGACAGCTTTCCTCGGAGGTGTACAGAGACTGTCAGTAACTCTCTCTGCCCTGCAACAGTAACAATCACAGCCAGAAGCACAGAAACAAAGGCCCGTCATAACTCCGTCTGCACATTCACATCTTCCTGATCCTCGCCTGGCAAATTCTATTCAGACAGGTACTGACTTAAGGCAAACTCATCCGACATGCATCAGTGTCCATAAATCTGTAAATGAATTTCAATGAAGTGCAGAACTTTTTGCTTTAACTCATGAAAACAGTTAGAAACTATGTTCAGGTAGTATAAACTTCTTGGAAAGCATATTTCATCTGCAGTCACACAAATATATAATTATATATGTACAACATTTTTGCTTTTGCACAACCTCCTGCTCCTCTGTTCTCTCTGAGCTTTAAAATCCTTCTGTAGCTGATCTATTTCTTTGTATCTACTCCTATGTGACTTGTATTTAATGAGGAACGCCATTAACAGATTATGACTTTTACCCCAGTTCACCTCAGTGTAGCTCCTGTAACAATAAGTGTCTATATATTCTAGACATTAGTTTAATAGGGTATTATTTCTTGAAAAATCCTTTCAACCTGCCAGCTTTTTCTGCCATTTGGCTGCACTGTCGAAAGAGAGGTGAGCTAACCTAAGTGATTATTCATCATCTGAAGAGAGTTTTAGAGCTAACAGCACATTTGGGGCATGTGGAGATGTGAGAGGGTTGAAGCCAGCCAGGCTATATACAATATGTCCAATATATACACACATACAGTAGTGTAACTAATCACCTTTAAAAAAACACCATAATCTCTAACTAACTTCTAACCTTTTAGTGTCACATTATTTGGCATTTTCTATGCTATATTTACCATCTGTGCCTGTAATAAATGATCTTAAACAAATTATTTTGTTGGACCAGTAAATACACTGTACAATGATCAACATCCAGACCCACTGTACCAACTATTAAATGGTTATTACATATATTGTAGTATAGTGTTAAACATGAACATTTTGACTAATATACAGTGAATGGTGATCACTCCCTCCCCTAAACTAAACAAAGTTATTGTTGTTGAATATTGTACCACTATCTAATAAGCTCCCTCTCCCTTTATAAAAGGTTTAATAAGTTGTAATTAGTGGCTTTATTAACTGCTAAAAAGTAATTTATTGATGCCTTATAAATCAGTTATAAGCCATTATTGAGGACAGCTTTTGGGTTGCCAGGTTGTGAACAATCTTTCAGGCTGGTGTCTATCCTTCTCCAGCATGTAGACCACTCCAATGGACCACTTGCAATCTGACCTTTTGGAAAAGTGCTGCAGGACATCTGCACACCCATTTATTAACTACTTATTCACATTTATAACTGCAGACTTAATGGATTATTGTGCAAACCCTTAATTAACCACTTATTAACATTTATAATTGCAGATGACTCACTAACCTTTTGTTAATGGCTTATCACAAAGTGAGAAACTCATGACCCTAATACTTTTATCAACATATAGAACTGCAGAATTGTTGGTTTATTACTCTTAATTAATGACTAATGAACATTTATATGTGCTACCTTAATGGCTTATTAGAAGGTGAGGAACTCACGCATAAGCATTTATTAAATACTAGGCAGAGAGATTTTTCACAAACTGGCAACCCAAAAGTCGTTAGTCAGTTTAAACATGTGTTGCTTTGAACGTGATACACACACATCTAGAGCGTGGCTGCTTTACATGTTGGTGAAGTGCAGTGAGCCTACCTCTGCTCTGTGGGGTCACAGCTGTGGCTCTTCGGTCTCGATCCTCCTAGCACTGATAGCTGGGTGAGCTGTGCGTTTTTCTCCATTTCCAGCTCCAGGCCCACCATGCTCTGCTCCTCCTTCAGCCGTGCAATTTGCTCCTGCTGCTCCTTCAGCAGCTTCCTCTGCTGCGTGATGATCTGCTGCTGGACGGCGTGTCTGTTCTCAAACCTGCTGCCCGGGGACGCTGCTCTTTTTGAACAGGTAAAGCCACCGCCCTCGCCTCTCTGTCGTGCCTCATGGACCGCAGCAGCAGTAGGTGCTGCATGATGTCGGGTCACCTGCCATGGCTGAATGGGCTGGTCCACAGTACCCACAGGGGTCTTATTCTGATGTAATGCAGAGGCGTTGGGGGCTAAAGTGCCTGACCTGTGGTGATCTCCCTACAGAGAAGGAAACAGAACAGATATGAAGATGGTATAATATATGAGAAAAAAATCAAACCCGCTCTTATCAAGCTACTTAATCTTTACTGAGCTTCAGGAATCCTGATATATAAGCAGCAGGGGCCTGATAGCGAGTATGGCCTCTTTACTGACCCCTCCACCATGAACTCCTGCAACTCTAACTTCATCTCCTGTTCTGTTTCTTCCGTCCCTCGAGCTCTGTTCCACTATCCTACACCTCTTATTTTTCTCTAGCATTCTTTCCATCTGCTCTATGCCTTCCCGCCATCTATATTTACTCCTTCTTTCCTGCTCTTTCACTCTCCAGAGTTGTGAATATTTCAGCAGGAAATGTTTTTCTGCCTGGCTGACATACTGAGAAAGGTTCAGGTCGTCCCATGTAAAGAGAAGATTTGGAAAACAACTTTATTCAGTTTAGTCCCACACTTATTTATTGCCTGAGTAATGAGGTCTTTAGCATCACCTGCCAAGGATAGGGCTGATGTTTTAGTCATGGTTTCACTCAAAAGTGATTTGTCAGGGGAAGCATTAACAAAGAGAGTTAACATTTGAATTAATCCCTGTGCATTGTTTCTGCTGATATGAGAATCTGTGAGTGCACCTCTCACCTTCTCCATGCTCTCTGGTTGGTTAGATGCCTCAGGTGGGGCCATTATTTGCTGATAAGTTGGGGTTTCTGGGGCCTTGAGTTTGCCTGTTGATGCAGCATTGATTAAGTCAGCCATCTTGCGCCGGGTCTCCTGCTGCTGGGCCAAAAGCTCTCGTTGTTCCTTCTCCATCCGACACCATAGCTGCCACTCATTCAGACATCGCCGTAGCAACCGCCTTCGGTCACTCTCCACAGCCAGCTGACTTAGTCTGGAGGAGGCAACAGATGTGACTGTATTTTTAACCATCAATTACTGCTTGGTCAGGGTAACAGGATATAAATCAGTGAGTGTCTTCTAGAAATACTGTCATAATTAACAGTGTAATTTTGAATATAGGTAGTAATTTAAATTGTGTCATTTGTGGTAAAAAGCAGGATTTATACAATGACAGGTTAATATGACCCTTTAACGTAATTTCTTTTTGGTTCTTGCCTGTTTCCAGCTCGTAGCTCCTCCTCTGTTCGTGCCACCTCTCGCTGCCTTTGTTCTGCCCACACCACTGCCCGCCACGCTCGCCATGCTCTCAGCTGCCTCTTCCAGTCGCAGAGGGCCATGGCCTTACCCAAACGTAGCCTTCGGTCCAACACCACTGAATACCACCCTGAGAAATGCCTCTGCAGACACTAAAACATGCACACAGGCCCACAAGTTAGAGAATTTACAGTTGCTGTACCAAAACTTGCAAATACACCCACCCACACAATACAGGTACCAACCTTGAGATTACGCATGTGAACCTTGGTTTGAATTTTCTGTTCTTTATATAATCGCTCTGTGTCCTGCTGCTGCTGCTGTTTTATGGAGAGTGGAGGAGATGTCTGGAGGCTTCTGGCTGCCCTTTGCCCTTCCACTCTCTCCCTTTCCCTGTGGAATAAACATACCAGGGCCCCTTAAATAATAGCAGTTATCCCCAGAAGTTGCAGTACATAAATGTTTTTTGTATAAATGGAAATAATAATAGACTTAAATAATATATAAAACAATCACATCACAGTAATTAATACATAAAACAAATAAAACACACTCACAAAAAACGAGTCATGTTAGCATGCAGCTCAAAGCACCGAGCTGCTAGTCTTGTTTTTAAAAAAAAAAAAATCAACCTTGAGAATCTTTTTCATAATAATTCATGTCAGTTTGTATTGCATAGACACTCTTTTTTTCCATTTACAGTCACTTTGTAAGTCATTGCCAAACACCTCTCCCATTATTTCTCCATGAGGGTTCTTTGAAGTAGTTAGCGTCATATAATTTGCCACTCGATCTTGTGACATCTAAACCAAAAAGTATATCATGAATACTATTCTGAGTTGCAACATTATAGAACGGAAGGTCTCATTTTCGTTCCTGCAGGGTGACAACCATTGATTTTTTTTATCAAAGGATGTTCAAGATGAAAGTAGGACTCATTTACAGTAGAGTGGTGATAAAGAAAAGCCTTGGCTAGACAGACACACATTGTGAGAGATTACACAACAGTGTCATCATGCTGGCCAAGGGCTTGTGTACCCACTGCAAGGACACTCTCACAATAGTTGTTTGGGTCAGGGAGCTGGCTCATCACAGGCTTACTTCTCAAGAGGTTACCATTAATTCATTCAATCCGCCATAGGAAGGTGGAGCAGGCAAGATCACACACGCAATCAGACAGGAGAGTGAGGGTCATTTCAGATATAGGCTGGTCGATTGTTGTAACCACTTGAGCAGAGGCCAGTGTTTGCTGTGGATACCATACCTCCGTCGAACCAGCTGTTCCAGGCCTCTCCTCTCCTCCATCTGACGTCGCAGTCTCACCATCTCCTGCTGCACCATCTCCTCCTGCCTTCGTGCCTCCTGCTTCTTCCTCGTCTCCTCGCCTCGCTCCCTTCTCTTTGCCTCCTCTCTGGCACCCTGCTGAGCCTCCCTCTCTCTCTGTTGCCTCTGCCTCTCAGCCTCCCGCCGGGCCCTGTTCTCCCGCACCTTCAGTGGCCATTAGTATAAGTGACAACACAACTCAGCACAACAATTCGCTCACACTGACCATTTCCCAACCCACAGTATTCACATCTCTTATGCAGCTTGAGGAATTTGAGACTCACTTTGGTCACATACCTGCAGGTGTCGTGCTTCCATGGTGACAATTGGGTTTCTGAACTTCTTCCTTGTTTGTCCAACATCCAGCGCCATTTCCTCCATCACCCCAGAGTCCAACAACTCTTGCTCCATCAGGTCTTGTAGGAAGCTGTTAACAGCGCTGTGCTCTTCCTCCTCAGCCAGACAGTTGTACAGATCTAAGTATTTTTGCACCAGTGAGTGTGAAAGAGAAGAATTATATCACTACTGAGGAGTTCTGAAAAAGGTCTATACCAAGAATGTTATGTTTTATTCCATTAACTCAAAATCATTTGTACTTTAAATTACTGCTGACACACAATACGTTTTATATTGAGTTCCTTCCCTTTAGGCATCTACTGGGTTCAGTTCATTTCACCACAGTGTGAAAATCAATGTGCTGAGGCTCAACACTTGCTTGAGACAGATAATCTATTACAGTAAGCATTTAGTTAACCGTGAATATTATATATTATGTTTTCAATAACTGTTGTAGCGCAGTGTTTTGAAAACTCATGGAAACTTCAACATCTAAGATTTGGAAGTCACTTGCTGAAAACCATTGCATTCATAGGTTATGTTGTAGAAATATATGAAACCCCACATACCAAAATACAGGACATCAACCTGACCTGGATTGGAAGAAGGCTGAGACTGACCTACAGCGTCTAATTCTCTGTGTGTTGGTAGTCGTGCGAAGTTACCTTAACTGAGTTTGGAGTCAGGGTTACATGATAATGACTCAAATTTGGCTTGTGATGTCAAATTAAACCTCCCACTTCCCCTTATGGCCAGGGAAGTCAAATTTAAACCGGCCTCAGGTTAGTTGGATAGGTAACACAGTTTTCCTCCTTGCTTTGTACCATCAAAATTGCTGTAGTTCAGGGCGGCAGGCCGAGCACCAGCCAACGCAACAGGGCTTCTCCTCTCAGAAGAGCACATCAGGTCATCTTCCTCCTCCATCTCCAGCTCCAGCCGTAACTTACTGCTCAGCCAATCACCAAGAAGAGCCTGAGCTGCAAGAGGTCACCATCCACATATCATTGTTCAGCCTGCTGCTGCTCAACTCTATTATATAGGTAACACTTCTCTAGAGACACCTCTATTATTCTTTTTATGGGCTGACCTACCTTCACTGTAAGCGTCATCATGATCTCTTAACTGGTCAGAGCTTTGCAATGGTACAGCCAGGCTGTTGGTTCTTGAATGAGGTTTCTTGTCAGAGAAGACTTCAGACACAGCAAACTCAGAAGCCATCTCCACGCGCTGAGGACATGGAAAGAGATGACAGGCTAACGATTATATTCATTATCAATTAATCTGATGATTATTTGATTAACTGTTTAGTCTGTAAATGGCAGGAAATACTGAATATGCCCATCAGTCCAAGGTGACATCCTCAAATTGCTTGTTTTGTCCACCAACAGTCCAAAACCCAAAGGAATTCAGTTTACAATAACATGCATCATGAAAATAGACATTAAACACACAGCTGCACCAGCAATTAAGTTCCTCTCACCTTCCTCCACTGATCGATGTCACTATTCTTCACATGCATCTGTTCAGGAAAGAAAAACAAGTGTAAACTGATACTGTTTGCAAGAGAGACCACAGGGCTCATGAAAATGCTGGTCTCATGGTCACATTTGCCTGCTTTAAAATGCCCTGCCAAGCTCGCAGACACCTTGAGCTGTGGGCACAGTGTGCAAATTGAGGGCTGACCCAGTGCCTGATGTCTGCGGATTATTTCACGGGAAAGTTTAGCCTTAAATCAGCAGATTACTTCAAAATAATTTCCCAGATGTCCAAAAGTCGGTGCTTTACTAGGAGCAATTCAGCTACCTCTGTCTCAGGCTACAGGCATGTGAGTATGTAGAACCTTTCTTACATACTCACATGCCTGCAGCCTGACATCTGTGACATTTCTAAACTGTCACCTGACACCGTCCCCTTTTACCTCTCTAGGGGATTTGATAATCCTGGGGAAAAGGTCTGAAAAGTGAAAATTGACAGAAAAAATATTTCATGTTTTCCATTGAGATAAGATAACATGTAGAGGTGAGCACCTTAGATTTATTATCGATGTATTATCTATCTTTTCCCCAGAACCAATTATTATATAAGTCGTATACATCTCAATTTAACATTGATCCAAAGACTAAACTTACCTTGTCTGCAGATGTTTTACTCTTGCCGAGCCTCCTCCACCTAAACAGGTGAGGATTGTGACCTGGAAACGTCATATTTTGTTTACCTCTGCTATTATAATATATTCCCAACCATCATTACAGTGTCCTCTTCTACCAACAGCATACGCCATCCACAAAAGCCAGCTATTTTAAATTTATATCAACAAAAAGTGTTCAGAAGTTGCTACAAGGAGCACTAGAAAAACGCAGGACCAGTAACAGTACACATAACTACCATCGATTTGGATCACTTAGGATTCTGGGTAATGTAGTTAATGAACCATTTTTCTACGCTAATTGTCGCGTCAACGAAGCATTTCAGGACTACGTGTCCCACTAGACTTTGTTTGTAGTTCAGGCGTTTCTCTGATAACCATGGCAACGTTGTTCACTTCTCTAAATGAGCCCAAATTGCGTTTAAAATGTAACTAAACTAAAGGAAATCCAGCAACACGTCGTATTTAAAGGTTTGTATAAAGCACAAACCAACAAATTGGTGTTTTGACCAAAAAGGGAGGCACGGCACTATTTTGTAGTTTTCCAAGTGCCGCCGCGGTCGGTGATGACGACATATTTCCACGACTTGTAGTTCCTGTCAGACGGAGTTTTGTAGGTAAGCAAATGAAAGATGGTCTTAAATCAAAAACGAATATTATTCAAAGCAGCACAACTGTGAATGCGTAGGTTTTCTTAACGTGTGTCATTTAAGATCAGTAAACGCCTCAACTCGGCGAAAGCTTGCGTAAAGTCGTAACACGTGATTGGTTTGGCTAGTTAGCTACGTGGCTAATTCACATGCTCATTGCCAACGTTAGCTCAAACTCGTTGTGGTTTAGGTATTGTACGTTAGTGTAGTTCAGTTAGTGTAGAGTCTCTTTTCAACTGCGGCTACTCGTATGGCTGGCAGCAGGATGAAGCTGGAGCTGTCCCGTGTGGTTCAGGGAGGAAGTCGGCTGGGTGTCCTGAAGGAGCTCGGACGGACGGGACAGCACTCTCTGCAAGTCCCGGGGTGTCTGATGTACACACACTTAGGCACAGTGCCCCACCTCACACAGGACACGCTGCACACCCTGAGAAACCTCCCCTCTGTCACTCAGGTCACCCTGTCCAACATGTAAGCTAAGATCATCTCACACACACACACACACACACTGAACTCTTTCTGAAATCTAACATCCATCAACATCACTTTTTTTCTCAAGAGCAGAGCACCAGGAAGTGTTGGAGGAGTTTAAGGATGGATTCCGGAAGTTTGCAGGTACTTTTGTTCAATCACATTTCTTCTTCTTGCTCTCTCCTCATTCCAGAGAGTAATCAAGAGAAGACAGGACAGAAGAGGATACGTTGGGACATTCTAGCATTGGATTAGACATACATTATGATGACACCCAATGCTATTCAGATTTATTTAGTACTGATGAAAAGGTAATCCACCATCAGCTTTTTAACTAACTTAAAACCATGAAGCGTTGTATTCATACTAACGCAGTAGAGCTTTATTCACAACAACCTTATAAAGGCACCAAACTAAGCAGGCATCTTTAAATATATACAGCAGTTTGTTTGTTTGAAATTGTAAAGGCAGTCAATCGCAAATTAGTATGGACAGGTGATTGTAATATGCAGATCTGATACTTGATATTGATCAAAACATTGGACCAGATATTAGAAAAAATGATTTACAACTGAGTATAAATCAAGTAGCAGCATATGTCATATGACAACAGTAGCCACTCAGTGCTTAAATGCTATTTTAAGCAAAGTGTGTTCATACAAATAGTTTATTAACAGATTTTTATGTTGAGTTTTTTCCGGACCTTCACATCAACAGATGACAAAAACAGTCTCACCATGATTGAGTTCACCCAGTAACTGTTCTATTCTTCCAGTTTCAGCTTTAAAGCCAACATGGATGAGATGTCTAAGTCTGTGTGATATAATTGAAAGCTACTGAGTGGATCTTGTGGAGTGTTTTTGTCAACACTTTTTATGTGAGAAAAATAGTGTTGGATTGGGATCTGTATTAGGAGAGACATCAAGTTTGAGGTATTGGAAATGGAAAAAGTGATATCAAGAAATCCCTCACAGCAGTTTGTGAGCACACCCACACACATTACATAAATTACCATGATTCTGAACATTTACAGATCTTGAAAGAGGTTGTGAGTGTAAATATCTTTCTCAAAGTTTTTCCTCCCCTTTCACGGACCAGTCAATATGTCTCTGCTGAAAAACATGGCATTTGAAAAGTGCTGTGTTTAGATGTTGTTTGTCCTTTGACTGAAGTAGCTTTGGTAGTCTTTTAAAACAATTCAAGTTCAATTCGGTTCAGTTTTATTTATATAGCGCCATATCATAACAAAGTTATCTCAGGTCACTTTTTCATATAGAGCAGGTCGACTCCTTCTGTTTACAGAGACCCAATAATTCCCACCAAGAGCAAGCACAAGCGACAGTGGCAAGGAAAAACTCCCTTTTAACAGGCAGAAACCTCGAGCAGAACCAGGCTCTGGGTGGGCGGTCATCTGCCTCGACCGGTTGGGTTGAGAGAGAGGAGAGGGAAAGAGCGAGGGAGAGATGGAGAGAGAGAGAGAGCAAAACACATCTGTCAAGACATCTGAATCACTCATCTCCATGTCAAAGATGTAGAGGTGCAAAGGCGCTGTTTTTTGATCTATTTTGAACGAACCTGGTTGCTGTTCTGCTCCACTGTGATTGTTACTTAACCCTCTGCATTAGTCATGTTTCAAATAACAACCACATCAGAAGAACCTCTGCCAGGCTCAAAATCTTGTACTGGTGTGACTAGTTGATTGATGTACAGTAAATGTCACGCATGCACGATACACACATTTACTCTGAAGGGGTTATGCTATATGAGCGTTATTACCACTGGCTAAATTGGAAAGACTGCAGCAAATTGCTTCGAAATATACAGAATGTTGAGTTCAATATTGAAAAGCCGATTAGCTCCATGAGCCTGCCTAAAAGTAGTGATGTTCTGAGTAATATTTATATAAATGCCCCAGAAGTGTGACCTCATTCAGCTTTGCTGTACAACAGTAAGCTTTACCCGGCCTCAGGCAACCAAATTTGAAATTAGAAATGTAATCACTGTGGCGCCACTTTTGTCAGGGGATTATTACAGAGCTGTCTCTTAAGTCCCAGAAAGGAAGAGCAGTGATTGAATAATTAGCATTAATAACAATATTTGCCGCTATTAAGCCTTTTGTTTTCTCACCTTTTGATCGTCTGCTGCAGCTGGGTTTGCTGATAAGGCCACACCTCGTTCATCTCTCCAGAGTTGTCTCATTAACATGCAGTAATGAAGTGTCTCACTCCGTCACCTTGCTCCGTGCATGGCCTGTAACCCTTTGTCTGGTTTCATTCTCTGTGAGTGATATGCATTAATTTTTGTTTTGTGCAGGTCTTCATGATACCGTGTTGTACTGCTCGCTTCACGACCCTGAGACCCCCTGTCCAACAGGGTATATCACTAACAAGGTGAGGTTAAGCTTCTGCTTAAAGGAATATGTTCCACATGTTGGGAAATACGCTTATATAAATATGTAGCTGGAGCCACCCGCCTATTAGCTTAGGTTAGCATAAAGACTGGAAACAAGGTAGCAAAATCTGCCTACCAGCACCCCTAAAGCTAAATGATGGGGCTGTGGTTTTACCGGGGGTTATCTCTTGGACTATTTCTTGGCCCGGGAGCAGTTGCCAGGCATCCAGCAGAGACTACAGCAATTCACTGCCCAAGAAATACTCACACATAACACAACCCCCTATTAAACCACACTTTTTTGTTCATTAGTTTCCAGTCCCCTGTTTCCAGTCTTTATGCTAAGCTAAGCTAACCAGCTGCTGTGAGATTGGTATCGATCTTCTCATCTAACTCTTGGGAAGAAAGCGAATAAGTGTTTTTCCACTTATACTTATTACCCAAGTCAAATTCCAGCATCAGCAAATCTATTGTTTCTTCTCAAGCGTCTTTTTACATGAAAATGGCCTCTCTGGGTTGTTATTAGACGGTGTCAGTGTGGGGCAGCGGTGGGCGGATAGAGCTGACAGTGGCCAAGTTCATGGCTCTCCAGAAGACTGTGCAGCCAGACTGGTACCAGAGCATGGCAGACGGAGAGACGTGGCAGAGCAACACCTCTCGCAAAAGGGTCCGAAAGTCAGTGGATCGAACCCTCGCCTTCTTGGATGAGTGTCTGCTGGTGCAGCAAAAATCACAGGTACACACACACCGCTGTTCTCTTGCATTTGTGAATCAGTCATGCACGGCACAAGCACACGGGACAATGATGGATGTTTGGTGTTTTTGTTGCACGTGCATTATCAGTAGGTGTGTAAGGGCTCCGCATCAAGCATGACTAATGAAATCAACTGTTTTTCTTTTCAAAGCAGTGAAACGCTACCTCATTTCATTATGCATATGACACCTTAACTCAGTTATGCTTCAGAGGAGATAATACATCTGTAGCTTAATAAAGAAAGTAGTTTATGGTTTGTTTGTTTTTTGTTTGCGGTGCATTTTTGTGTCTTTTTAACATTGTTTTATATTGTGCATTTCATTACTGCATTTATGTGCTCTTCTTCTGTGTATTTTATTGCATGAGCTGCAAACTGAATTTCCCTCGGGAAGATAAATGTTAAGTGTAGAATGATGTTGAGCAAAGAGCCAAACAGAACTGACAGCGTACTGCAGGTAATTCTTTGACATCAACATTGTACTGAGTGAGCTGCTTGATTGCTACCGAGCTCCACTCCCCACCCACCACTGCATCTTTCCTCTTCGTGATGTGCAGTCAACTTCATGTTGACTCATCAAATCCTGAAGGGCTCTGGCAAGAGTAAAACTATTTTCTTTTTGCACTTTGTCCCTGCCAACGTGATCACGCACCATGTGTGGTTAGAAAAAGGGGCTCTTATCTGTAAAATATTTTCTTCTTTCTCTTTTATCTCTTGCTCTTATTTCTATTTTTCAGGGTTTCTTTCCTGTCAGCTGTTAAATCACCAAACTGTCTGTCATTTCAAGGAGTTGGAGGGAGTGGAGGTGTTCGGGGTGGTGGAGGGAGGAGACATCCTGGAAGAGAGGCTGCGCTCAGCCAGGGAGACGGCCAAGAGGCCTGTGGCGGGATTCTGCCTGGACGGCCTCCAGACGGGTGCCATGGACCAGGCCCTGAGGACCCAGCTCATCACTGCTGTGACTAAGGAGCTGCCTGAGGACAAACCCAGGTCAGCACTGTTTGTGACTTCTGTGAGAAATGTGTTTATTGAATACAGTTGTAATAGGAGATTTTCCCCCCCACTAATCATACACTCCTCCCCAGTGTTTAATTGAAAAGTATTCACTGAAGACATAAAATCAACTGCAGCCAAACAGAAGGAGGCGTAGTGGGTGGCTGGACAAACAGTGCCCTCTGTTATTCATTATCTAGACATCAGCAAGAAAGAGGCATGCCTTTTATTTGTCCACCAGTTAAGAACAGCCTGTAGATGCTCTATAGTACATCCATACAGAAACAAAAAAACGTACCTGCGGTTTCATCATCATTATCATTCTAAAAAGGGCTTAAAAATGTCCATTACAAATTTAAAGTGATGTTTTAAAATAGATTACTTGGTCAAGTATTTAATTTAGGGCTACAACTAACGATTATTTTCATAATAGATTATTCTGCTGATTATTTTCTCACTCGGTCTAAAACATCAGAAAATAGTGAAAATGTCAAAAGTGACGTCTTCAAATGTCCAACACCTAAATAGATTCAATTTATATATTAAACAGAGAAAAGCAGCACATCCTCATGCAGCTGGATGCAGAGAAAGTTTAGAGTTTTTTGCTTGAAAAATGACTTAATGATTAGAAAAATTGTCACAGATTCATTTTCTGTTGATCAACAAATTGATTAACTGACTAATTGTTTCAGCTGTAATTCAATTAATAGTGTAAATTGGAAGAAAGCAACCAACTCCTCATATTTGTGAACCTCTAACAAGGAGATGCTCAATGCTTTCTACTAATGACCAAAACAGTTACAGTGGCAATAGACAAACCCTCTTCACATTTACTCTGGTTGTTCCACCGTCCGTCATTTCCGCTAGCTGGGGATAGCTACCAATAGCTACCGGAAAATAAAAGCCCTATTCCTCTTCTGTTTTGGTTGCACAGTGCAATGGTTGACCCGCTTCCTTTGTGCTGTAAATCGAGCCTTCTTTTTTCCCGGCAGATCATACCCGTGGGCAGACAGAATTGCACAGTGAAAGCGAGGCTTATATGAAACCAGTCTAAACGCCAATGGTGTCATTATTTTATAGCCATTACACTGTACAATCAACATTTACTTCATAATGATAAGTTAAAGCAAAAAAAGTTGTCTGTTGTCCCTTTAATCAGTTCCAAACTTTAAATAGATTCATTCTTTGCAACGGATTTGGAAATGAATAAACTATTAATTCATAGTTAATTAATTTGATTCATTCAGTTTTTTTGTAAATTAACAAACCAGTGCAGCAGTGTAGTTTAAAGTGCAGCGACTGATGCCGTTATGGCCGTCTGTGTGCATAATAATGTGGTTTAGAGACTGAGCAGGTCCAGTTGGTGGGTCATGCTCACTCAGTTAATTATCCTGCTTGACTGATGACAAGTGAAATCCCAGCAGCTCCACCATGTTTGCCCCAACCCCTCCACACTGTGTCAGCAGTCATTATCTCAGCTCGACCTTAAAGGATAGTACCAGTGTCAGTAATAATTTAGGATTGTCTGCTGACAATAATTGCCTTTTTTTTTCATAAATTCATTCACTTTTTCTTGTTTTTAAAATACAAAAATTGAAAAATTCATATCAAATACATATGAATGTAATGCTAAAGCAGAAACTTTGACAAAAAGATGATTTAGCTTTGCCAATTTTGAAGAATCTGACAAATCTGTAGAGTTTGTTGCTTTCTTCCATTTTACATTATTAATTGAATCAGAGCTGAAAGGACTAGTTGATTAATCAATCAACAGAAATGACTATTGAAATGACATGATAACTTTTTGCCTAATCAGTTCAATTGATCTTCACTTTTCAAGCAAATAATTCACTGGTTCCTGCTTCTTCAATGTGAAGATTTGCTGTTTCTCTCTGTATTAAATCATTATAAATTTGAATATCTTCGGGTATAGACTGTTGGTCGGACAAAACAAGTCCTTTTGAAGACATCACCTTAAGCTCTGGGAGTTTGTGATAGACACTTTTCACTTTTGTGTTTCAGTTCATATAAACGAAACAATTAATCTAATAATCATAAAAATAACGGACAGATTAATTTAATGAAAATGACTATTAGTTGCAGGCCTTAACATAATCTTACATTAAGATTAAAACACGTAATTTTTAATCCTGTGGAAGGAATATAGCCCTAATGTCTACAGTGGCAGAGTACTGTCCCACATGAGCGCTCCTCTCCTGGAGCTGATGGAGGAGCTCTGGCAGCGGCTCTGAGATTTAAAGAGCGGACACGTGAGGAGCTGTAGTCTGTATCCAGGAGCTCCCTGTGAGCTTTGTTTGTGAACAGGCTCATCTCCAATACTGTAGGGCACCGGCCCTGTTGGTAGTTCTGGCCATTAGGAGATGCTGCTTCCTACTGGAAAGTGGAGTGGAGTCATTATCAAATGCTAAATTGGGCCTGACCTTGACGCCTGCAGGCAGAGAGTCCAAGGGAGCCAGTTAACTGGAAGCCCAGGAAGAGCGAAAGCACAAACACACAAGGGTGCACATGTTGTTAGAGGGCAGAGAAATGCTGCTGGTGATTGTGCATGCTTCGTGTCTAGCAGTAATATTTTGTAGGCGTGTGTGTGTGTGTGTGACATTAACATTTATGATTTATTTATTGTTAATTCAGTGCTTGGCTTCCTGCTGTTTATGTGTGTGCTTGTTGACTGTGTGTGTTTGTGCGTGACTCTCAGACTGCTGCAGGGTGTAGGACAACCTGATGAGGTGCTGGCGTGCGTGGAGGCCGGCGTGGACCTGTTTGAGAGTTTCTTCCCCTTCCAGGTGACGGAGCGAGGCTGCGCTCTTTGCTTCAGCTTTGACATCTCCCCGGACCCGGAGCTTGCAGGTAGAGCGCCCCCTGCAGGTGTGGCGAATATCTGTGCTGAAGAATAGTTTTATTAGAACTTTTTGATTTGAATCATTCAGATGGTAAATCAGTATCTCGTAGAAAGCTAAACTGGAGTACTGAAAGAAAGTTTAACTTAAGATCAATAATATAAAATAAATATTGATTTATTCATTTATATATGTGGTGCCTCAGCACCAAACTCCATTAATAAAACAGCCTATTTCATTGTTAATGATTTTACTTTCACTGTCATTCTCTTGTATTCCAGCCTCATTCTGATGTTGAACATGCATCAAACTTATCAGGGGATGTCGATCAAGCTTGTTAACTTTCAGCTGCCCAAACATCATCAACACCCCTTCACATTATTGCAGCTGAAGGATTCCCATTACAAATGCATTGTGTCATACTGTGCAGGGCTCATATTCTTTTCTCAGAGAACGGCTTTCTTGTTCTTCTCAGTAACTTGTGTCACTGTGTTTTTAGACACGTAGCATTTAAATCAAAGCACACAGAGGTTTAATTCCAAATTTAAAAGGGGACAATTGAGGGGGAAGGGGTACAATGAGACATTTTGGAATTTGGCAGCACTTCATTGTTTATTTTCATAATTCTGCTCTTGTCAAACCAAATGTCCTTTCAGGGAAAGCAACCTTGCCTGAAGCCACAAAATGACTTTTCTAAACGCATGTGTGATGAAGGAAATTAGCCTAGAGAAAACTGACATGTCACTATGTAATTTTGGAGTTTGGGTAGGGGGAAGAGAGTGAAGCCTGAATGAAATGTGATGGTGGTGGGAGATATGATTCCTCTTACCATAAATAGTTTACTTAGCATCATTTCTGTGCATAAAAGTGATGTGGACAAAGCAAAGAGAAAAGATTTCTTGTCCCAAATATATGCAGCGATGTCATGAACAGAGAAGTATGAATGTTAGAAAGCGGAGAAGGGGCACCACTTTGATGTAATGGTGCAAAGTCATAGTTGACTGATGAAAACACTGAACTGATGATTAAAGATGCCCAATAACCAGCCTAGCAGGCTTATGTTAACTTATATATGAGGAGCCTGTGATATTGAGTTGAAAATGTTTCTGGTTCTTATACAAATGTAAAGCAGCATTCATCTCACAGCAGAGAGGAGAGCTTTCTGTAATTACACCATCTTTAAACAGACTTAAATGGTTCAGTGTAAAGACCTTGCAGATAGTCTTCAGTAAACAAACAACCCTTCATCTACTTTTAATTTGTTGAGCAACAAGACAAAATCTGACTGCTGTTTGAGCCAGTTTTCACATAATGAATAGAAAAGAAGTGCGTGTCTCTATGTGTGCATGTGGTAGTTATGTTGTACTGCAGATGAGGGATTTATTTTGCATTAAAGTCAGAGATGGGTCTAATGGCTAGTGAAATGATGTGTGTGCTTGTCTGTCTGTGTGTAGCGGCTGGTGTGTATTTTCTAGCCCCGGGTCAGTTTAAATAATTGGGTAGAAAGAAATTCAGCGGGTGAAAGGAAATCAATGGTGTATCTCATAGCAGCTCCAGTACGGTAACAATTAAGTTGGGACTGATTGTTGTCCCAAGTGAAAAGCTAAACAAGTGTTGTGACAAGAGCTGCGGGAAATGCACCGACTCATTTGTGCTTCATTAAAAAGTTGCGTTAAACTCGTATGACAGACAGAGTGAAGTTTGGCATCTGGCAGGATCTAGTGTCGGACAGCACTAATCGATTCTGCACAGGGAGCATAATGGAGGTGGAGGTGACAGCAGTGGTGGTGTCAAACCTCAAGAGAAATTCTAATTCCCCTCTCAGCCAATTACAAGGCCCCATGGGCGGGGGGTCAACACCCTCACTTCCCAGTTAAGGTCCTTTTTGACACGGCAGACCATATGCTAATTCACCCCCTTCCTTCCTTCTCACCCTCTCGAAATTTTCACTCTTCCTTTCTCCATCTTTAGAACTTTGTTTTCATCATCCAATCTTTCTTTTCTTCCCTTACCGCACTTCGTCCACCTACATAGCCAAAACACAGTAACTACATATTTGGTCAAAATTGAGTTAAGACCAGAATCGCTTTTACCATAATATAGAAATGTGTAATGTTTGGAGAACAAACAGCATTTGTAAGAAGTAGAAAACAGGGGTAAAAACCAAACTGCAGCTCTCCAGCTCGTTAACAGGTGAGATGGCCTAAAGCCTAAAGCCAATTTTTCCACGTTGAAAAATGTATTTTGAAGCAACATCTTATTATACCATATAAATAAGGCAGTAGCAAAATGTAATCATAATGAAGGAAACAAAGCAATACCAGATAAACTAGTCCTGTTAAACTAACTAGCCTAGCTTATCAGAGAAGCAGTAACTGCAGCCTGTGACTCCAGTGGAATTCACATGATTTGATGTGGCTGAGCTACCTTTAAATCACATATTTAATTGCATTTAATAAAAGATTAATTATTTAAACTAGCTCATTTGTTCAAATGGAAAAGAAAGTTGAAACAAGAACACATTTTGTTTGAGTGTGTTGTCCCTGCAGCCTTTAGATGTTCAAACATCGAGTGCAGTATCCAAAAGGTTTTGTTTTGTTCTTTTATGTAAGGACTGTGACAATATTTAACAATCAGTCTAAAAGGCATGAAATGAAGGTTTACAATGATCTCTTTTCCAATTTGATTAAGTAGCCTTTAAACTTTTTTCTTAACTTCACTTACTGCTGTCTGACTTTGTAAGGCAGAATTGCTCCAAAGAGTTTTCTTTGGTCAAGCCTCATTTTGTCCCTTTTATTCTCATGCTTATCACCCTCTCCTTAAACTACACACAGACCCACACCCCATAATAATTTCCTTTTCATGCTTTGTACACTTTGTTGCTCTCTGCTTCACGCATTTCAGTTTGCGCTAAACCCATTTTGCTCTATTGTTGCCTTTTAATCTTTATCTTAAATCATTTCTTTGGAACACTTTATTCATTTTTCTCCTTCCCACCTCCCTGTATTTTTCACCTTCCTCACATCCGTTGTGTCTGTAACTGGCCAGATAGTTTGGTGAACCCTACAAAGTGACACAAAACGTCTACAAAGTGACACAAAATGACTACAAAAATACAAAGAGACACAGAATGACTATAAAAATACAAAGAGACATAAAATGACTGCAAACTAAAAGAAAGGACAACAAAGAGACACAAAACAACTACTAAGAGATAAATAACAACAGCCCTCCTGATAAAAGACGGCTCTTCATCTGCTCTGGTTACTTTTCTCCATTCTCATTAAATTAAGAGAGGTCACCTTGCAGTGAATTCCCATCTGTGTTTGACAGGCGTTGGTAGTCAGAACATAGCCAGTAAGTAATTATATTATAATGTCAGAGAGAATATAGGACACAGCAGTGTTTAAAAGGGGTCAAGCTACAGTATGTGTTCCTATTTCTTTCCTGCCACCAGGCTGATAGGGCGCTGTGGTTCTGTATATGCGGACGTATTTTCTGCTGAAGGATGAGATTATGGTGTGCATAGTTTGTGGTGTGCTGGGATTAATGAGATGTATGTATATTTCGTCAGTGCTGGAGCTGGATGAAGAGAGGGACACAGCCGGGGAAATGCAACAGAATGGAGGTCTTAATCTTGATCAAACACCGATGACATCCTTTGAGATCAGTCTCAAAGACAAGAGGTTTGTGGCAGCTGTAATATAACCCCCAAAGGTTTTTATAAGCAGCTGTGCTTGCAGAATCTTTGCTTTCACATATTTGTTGAACTCATGATTTACATTTAGCGTGCTTGTTCATGAATTCTACTTAAACTCGAACTTTCTTTGAACTTTTATCCAGGTATCACGATGACTTTAGGCCCCTGGTGGATGGGTGTGGCTGCTACTGCTGTAAGAACCACCAGAGGGCGTACCTGCACCACCTGCTGGTGACCAATGAGCTGCTGGCTGGAGTCCTGCTCATGATTCACAACACAGCCCACTATCACGGCTTCTTCTGCGCCCTGAGAGAAGCTCTGGCCAACGATAAACTGGATCTTCTCAAGAGACGGGTACTTAGGGAGAGAGGCAGACAGACAGAAAGAAAGGACTAAGACGGATAAATCTGAGAGATAGGAGAGAGATTGATATTTTCCTCTAAAGGATCACTGGACTGACTTGGCCACAGGCAATCAAAGCTCCATCTTGCTCTTCCCAGTCCAGTCAGAGGATGAACTGTGACACTGCAGAGACCTTGAGACCGAGTCACTCCATATGTTGCTAAAGTCATGTCTCTCAAGCATGTTTTAAAAGAGGAGGATGAAAAGAGAACAGAGCAGATAAGGACTACCGTTTTTAATGTTTGTCCCTTTGGGTGTGTGTCCCAGTTTCACATCAGGCGGACTGCTCCCTTAAGCTCGTGTATTGATCTGAGCTGATTGCCAGGAGACGAAGTCAGGGATAGGTGGTAAAGAGGGAAAGGAGCTGGACAGGAGATCAAGAGGAATTTGCATAAAGAAAGAAATGGGAGGATGGATGGTGGACTTTTGACTATGACTGAATCCCTGTGTGCCTCCTGTTGTGGTCTGATCGCAGGTCAGCGGATGACTAATATCCTCTGGACTCATTAACATAACAGCATAGACCAGAGGGAGGACCAACTTGGGTGACCAGTTATTAATGGGAAAAAAATGACCAAAATAGATTTTCTCTGCTTTTCTCCTGTTAAACATTAAAAAGCCATGTGTATAAGAAGATTTCTTTGAGGCTTTGTCATTTCATACTTTATTGATCTGTCAAACATTTGTTCATGTGGTCGACTGCTCCATGAATATTTTTAATGTTTCACTTGGGTAACTCAGTAGGATGAGCTTCTCGCACAAAGGAAGTTTTCAAACCCACTGACTAACCAGCATGTATGATGAGATTGTGTTTGAACGAAACACGTCCACGTCGTTCTCATCATGCAGATGTGGTGCTTGTTGTCTCTCAGGGGTTTTCAGGGAGGTTAACTGAAGGTTTGAGCTGACAGCTCCACCAGTCCTGCTGCTGAAGAAGGATAAAGATCAGATAAAGATATGGGTCTCTACTGCCTCCCATGCAGGGATGGAGGGAGGCGTTTTGAAGGTGATGAGATATAATTGACTGCCAGACCGTGCAGATGTCTGTGGGGGACGGGGGACAGAGAGGAGAGTGTGACAGATTTGTGGAACAGAAATGGGGATTTTTGTTGTACTTGTGGGATACTTCAACTGCATTGAGCATCATAAAAGTAGGTTGGAGGATTTGCTGTTGTCAATAGGTGGACGCTGTACATAAATACGTATAGCATAAAATGGGTTGGGAAAGGTGAAAATATGGAACTCTATTAATGCCTGTAGGGAAATGGGTGGAGAAAACGCTAAAACAAGCAGTGACCTCTAGACTGTTTATTTTAGGGTTTAATGGGATGGCAGTGGACAGGAGCTAGTGCGGAGGAGGTTGTAAAGTCAGTCCCCCAGATTTGCTAGTAAAAATAGAATAGGTAGTGAATGGATATTGCCCTCCTTTTCCTGGATAACTGCTATTGAAACTTTTTCAATGGAGGTGTTCGGCACCTAACAAAAACGAATGACAAAAATCAGTATAAAAAGCATGCTCAGTAAATCTACCCTTAGTAAATATGCACTAGTTAAAAGGTTTTCAGTCTGGTTATTGCCATTAGGCCCCTTTGAAGCTGTTGCTAATGACTCTTGAGTGAAATTACTTCTAATAAGTATAGAATAAATTGCTGATTATTCAAGCTTGTGACCTTCAACTGGAAGATAAAGTGGAACATAAGTGATTGCAATGATGATGAGATACAGCACAATAAAACAGAATATGAATAAGCATAAGGCAGATGGGGTGGTGTTTAAACACAGCTGACAGTTTATTGCTAGAGTGTGTTTAGAAAAATAAGGGTGTAAAAATGTGAACAGTGTTTGTGTTTAGAGCCTATAAGATACACCAGAGTTCAAAATATACTAAAACCTTCAAGTTTTCTTAAGAAACGCTTCCGTTCAGGGCAATTTGCTCCTTCCAGCTCAAGCTGTGACACTTTGTCAACTATGCTGAGTCAAGAAAACAACCCAAACCATACGATAGATCATTGACACCCTGACAGGTGTGACTCCCGTCTGAAACAGTGTGAGTTTAATTTGCTGTTCCACACAGGACACCAATTCAGTTTGTATATAGTTTACAGTTTATATGATAGTGTAATAACTATTATTTAAAAGTTATGGGAACACCTTTAACATTGTGGGAATGAATTTCCACAGTTCACTTAGTATAATAATTCTAGATAAACTTGGCAGTGCTACACAGGACACCAATTACAGACACTGTAGCTGCTAAGGAACAATTGTATTATTTTTAAGTGTATACAATGCATAGCTATTATCTCAAAGTTATGTCCAGTTTATGTCCATCTTTATTGTGGGGATCCATAAGGTACTTTCATTGCTGGATGAAGTGAAAGCAGCTTATATGGTGAATAAAATGTATCCATGATTCTCAATAGATTTCCATCTATAAGTTTAGCATTTCTGAATGGCATTGGGCACAATTTCCATGTGTAAGAGCTCTGAATGACAGTCAGCAGGTGGCCCTCATAGCTCATTTCAACCACTTGTACAGATGGAGAGCACTATTCAGGCTGGAACACTACAAGTTTCTTTTCTGTCTCGCCACTCTTCTGGACAAGTTTGCAGTGTGAGCCGAGCCTCACATTTATCTCACACTTCACATGGCAGCCGGATTGTTATCTTCTGTTGTGGCAGCACAACATGAAAAAGAATGAGCTCAGCTGCTCTACCAAAACAACAAAGTCTCATAAAGCCAGTGGTGTGAGGTGCAGCAGGTGTTATCGTGGAGAAAATGATGGCCAGAGAAGGGTTTTATCAGTGAGGGATTGTGTGGCCAGAGCAGAGCATCCAGAGTCTTTACAGGAGTGTGAAAGTGCCAGTATTTGTCACTTTGAAAGGCAAGTGTCTGTGATGCGTTTGAAGCTTAAATCATTGATTCGATAAGGTGTCACAGTAGCCACAGCAATGCTTGGATTACGGGCCAGGCGCAAGCCTGGGGGCCGCCTGGCCCCTTTGGGAACTTCTGTTTGTGATTCACAACATTTCTTGTTGGAAATTCAATCAAATGACTGCAAAGGGACACAAAACTGCTAAAAAAAGACACAAAACTGCAAAAAAAAGACACAAAACAACAAAAAGAGATGACTACAAAGAGATGCAAAAATTTTGAGAAAACGAAGGGAAACTGTGTCTCTTTGTAGTCATTTGGCATGTCTTTCAGTCTGGGTGTCTTGCTGCTATGTAGGTAGGATGGCTGGGGGGCCTGTTGTCTCATAATTCGTCCATGGCTGCGACTCACTCTTAACTACACTCAGGCGCAATATAACACCATACTGTAAGCTTACTCTACAGGTTGTCCTTATTTCACCGAGTCAGAAATGACCAGGACACCATAAACCGGCAATGCAACGACTTCCTTGGTAGCTCCTGACCCTCCCCTCTGTCCCCATGGTAACCCTTGACCACCAGCGAGGAGCAGACGTGATTCTCGCCACTCTGCTGGCTATAAATGATTGCTGGCTAAACAGGAGGCCAAATGCCTTATTACCTCCCTGATGTATTTCATGATTCATTTATACACATAAATCATCAGCTGACAATGTTCTAAATCAGCGGGGACCTGCTCCCTCTGCCCCGAGTGAATATTTTATCAGGGCTGCGACTCTGTGCAGCATAATGTATAAGTGTAGGTTAACACTGCTGAAATATAGAGAGAAGGTCATATTGCATTAATGCTCCAGACTTATCGGTTAACATACCACATGACCATCTGCCCTGGTGTCACCTGAATGGGTGACGTAAAACCAGTAAAGGCAGAATAGTTCTCCTTTTGTGAAAGTGTGTAAAATACATCTGTTTCTGGGTCTGTGCACATTTATAACTGGTTTATGTGCAGCTTGTAATCACACATACAGTATCCTAATGTTTGGAGGACATTCCAACACTATAGTGTATATACAGTATGTGCAGGCCTTTTCTGCATATCATGCTCCATTATTATGCCTCTTTATTTTCTTGTAGGTTCACTGGAATGGGTTTGATATATTACACATGCATATATTTTTTTTCAGCACCAGGTGATTTTGTTTATATGTGAACACACCAGATGTGCTTGTGAGGTGGTGAGAGCAGACATGACTCATAAGTTTCCTCAAAACATGAATGAAATATGAAGTTGTATCTAAACTAGTGCAACTGCAAATATGTGCACCGCTCCCAGTCCTCTGACTTTGCTGAACATTTGCAAGCAATGGTGTTTATTACAATTCATCCTGAGGGGGGCATGGATGTCTACCAAATTTTCTGACAATCCAGCCAATAGTTGTTGAGATATTTAAGTCTGGACCATTTTCTTTTGTAATGTGGAAAATATTCAGTTTACTATCATAGAAAACAAAGAAAAGTACCTAATCTTTGTAACGAGACAAAATTTGACTAAAAACTAATAGTTTCAGCTTTACTCATTCACACTGACTCTAACTCTAACCCCAACCCTCTGCACACACAAATCCAATGAAATATCCTGACAGACTAGGAAAAAGACCTGCAGGTTTTACTGTGTGGAGAGCTTGGCTGGTTTGGCCCAGAATCATATTTTATTGGAAGAAGAGTTTTTTAAATTGGCTCTGAGTCAGCAAAAAGGCACTCCACTGTAAGAAAAATGGCTGGAATTTTTAGACAATATTAAAAATAGCCTTTTTCTGACATATATTTGTCATACCGATTGATAGCAGAACAATACACCCAGGGACACAAGGGTAACAAGCATTTTTCATTTTTGGCACCTTTAAATTGAGGGAGTGATGATCCGTCTGTACAGTGATTCAGTTCCTAAATGTTTATGATTATTGTGCGATGTAGTAACAGCTGTTACTATCCAGGGAGCTAAAATCCACAGAGAACTTAATTTATCTCTTTTTCTGGATAAAAGTAATTTGGAAATTCTGCTCTAAATCTTTAGTTAATTAAGGGTTTATACAAAGGACACCAAATGTTACAGAAGGTCAGATGAGCTTTTGCTTCTGTAGGTTCTGTGTTTCACTAAAGCGGTGCTTTTCATTTGTATTACTCCGCTGCCCTAGAGGTCACAGGAAGTTGAACGAAAGGTCAGCGGTGTTTAGTTTAGTTGCACAGCAGACGGATGAAAAGGCCACGTAGGATTTGACCTTTACTGATGGGCATCATCGGTTAGTGCGGGAAAATGGGGTTCAGCGTAATCTCAGGTCTGGGCTGTTTGCTGAAATGGAAGGAGGAAGAGATGCATAAAGGAAAGGAGCATTAGGTAGAACATTAACTCTTAAAGTTTCTCTGTAGCAGCTAGTAGGAGAACTCTTTTTACAGTGAATCTGCCTGAAGTGATTTGCAGTACTTGAAGTGTTTACACCTAAAGGTATCTACAAGGATGCCTCCCCCTATTTCTGTATAGGCAGTAGTTTGAAAACCCTCTTACACAATGAGAGATGATTGATCTTCTCCTAATGGCGTGATACGTGTGGAATATAACCTTGATGGAATTGTTTATGACATTTCCTTAAGGATCCTGGTGGGTAATTTGTAATGCACCTTCAAACCTGTTATATTTTGTTTATAGCTGGTGTGACGCTTGATTGAAAAAAGAACTTGAAAAAGAAAAACGATGTGCGGTAAAGGAAGCCTTAATGATGGGCGAATTTATGCGATCACCCTGTCATCAATCAAACCACTCACATGGATTTCCACCGCAAATGATCTATTCATATACACATGATGGGCGAACATGCAGAGCCTTGATTAAATAGTGATCACATTCTTCATTTTGGTTGTTCCTCACAGTGATGAAGTGAGGCATAAGGGGAGGCTTCTGTGCCTCCAAGACACAAACGGTGATGTAAGCTCAATTTAGCAGTAGCTTCTTTGGGGCATGTGTGTGTGTGTTCTTAATGGTGCAAACATTAAGATACCATATAGTGGTGTCTTTTTTTCTCTGAAAAGCTGTGGAACATTTCATGTTCTCTATTTTGCAGGACAAGCCAGGTAGTCAGGCATTGGACAGGGTATGAAAAGAGGACATGTGGGAATGAGGGGATGATAGAGAAATGACAACCTCTGAAGGAGCAGGCGACCAGTATAGAAAGTGAATTTTTAAGTGGCAGAAATGAAGAGCGCGGAGAGAAATCCGATTGTTCCTGCTCTTAAACATGAGGCCTTCTTTCTTCTTGCCGTTAGCAGGGAATTCTAATTCATCTGGATTTGAAGGAACATCAAAAGCAGATTCGCTTGTCGAGTCACATCACATATCTGTTGCTCAGCATGGACTCACTACAAATGGTGGTGGTTTTCCTTTAAATATCTCCTCTGGATACAATTTAGACAATATAAAAGCACTCTGTATTAAGTAATAATGTTTAGAATGGATTTTCCACAAATAAAACATCCTTGAAAAATCATTGAAAGCACATTTACTCCCTCATTGAGAATTCCAGTCTATGAGTATGCAACAAAGCTACTGCCTCAGGCCTCGTGCTCCACCCACCACCACCGCCGGTCCGCTTATACTGTTCTGAACACAGTAACTAGCAGCCACACAAGCCATGTATTTTAAAAGAAGTTGAGCCAAGTTTTCATTTGTGCTTTATGTCTGTATGCTCAGAAAACGAGTGGATTGCAGAGAGCCCGTCTCATTTGATAAACAAACTGCTGCTGTCATCTTGTTCATATGTGAACACTGTAAAACACATACTGTCTGATTCAATCTGCTCTACAGCTGCTAGCGGTGAGCTAACAATATCAAAGTCACCAAGGAAATATGTTCAGTGGAGAAAGATTTCTTTTGAGGATTTTCTTAATAAAATAAATACATACATACTGACTCCCTCTGTCAGTTGCTGCCTGAGGATAAATAGTTTGGAGGCTGGCATCAGGCTTCAGAATCAACTTGCTAGCAAATAAAATCCAATCGTTTCTGTCTCAGCGTGTTCTTTCTTGTAGTGGAAGGAAACTCTCAGCTCTGGGTCATCAGTCTGTCATGTTAATTTCAAAAGATTAACCACTTGACACAAGCTATCTCCAACTTCTCTGAAAAATCGTTTTTCAGATCACGCTCATACATGCACATCTCCCACTGAGGTGTCAGGAAAGTACAGAGATACATTCTGCCCTTCAGCAGAGGAAAAAAGCCTGGTGGCAAACACAGCATGAACATCGAACTGTATACAATCAAATATCCAAAAGAAGTAGCACTAGAAAAAACATTTTTGAGTGGAGGGGTCTTTAAGGCATTTCTCAATATGTTTTTTGCTTGGAAACCAGTGATTGGAGCTGCCACTGTGATAGATAAATTGACATTCATTGAGTTTGAAGGCAATTTCCTTGTGTTTTGATTAAATCAAGAGACAGACGTTCTGGTGGCTCAGTTGTGAATACTATGCAATTACCTTATAGGACCTGTGTCAAACATCATCACCTCTCTCGCTCCCTAAACCTTCCTTACTCTCTTCGCTGTTTACAATCTGTGAGCAGAATACTTCGCCTCATTGCTCCAGGCTAAAGGAAGTGCGTGCTTCTGTGAATGATGGAGCCGAAACTCTCATAGAAACTTTTAGTCCAGTGTTTGATGAAAAGGCTGTCAGGCAGCCATGCGGAGAAACAAATCTCTG
Source organism: Maccullochella peelii (assembly GCA_002120245.1). Lineage (NCBI taxonomy): Eukaryota > Metazoa > Chordata > Actinopteri > Centrarchiformes > Percichthyidae > Maccullochella > Maccullochella peelii. The sequence continues at coordinate 5,385 of LKNJ01002700.1, read as the reverse complement.
CTGTTCTCCACCTCGTCACACCACAAGTCTTGAGCACGTCTCTGATACTCACCTCCACCTGGGCCATTTAGCAGTGAAATGACGCCAGCAGTGTGATCAGTAGGGCAACTGAGAGTGTAATGTGAACTGGGATATTTGCATCTGTTTTTCAAGTCCATCTATACCTAAGTCAATGAAATGTATAAGATGGGGCTATAGTATAGCCATGTCCAAAAAGCAGTATTCCAGCTACTTCAAGTATCATTACACCACTGAGGTGATGTCTGTGACACTATGTAATTTACTGTATGTATTTATGTGCATGCTGGTGATTCAAGAAACGTTTCCATTGCTGTTTGTTAAATTGTTTACTTTCAGGGTTATTTGGTTGCTGGATAAAATGTGGTTCGTTGAAGGTTTGTGTGATTTGTGTGCCTATAATGCTTTACAGAGGCATTAAACACAGAAGGTTTATTGATAGTTGTAATGATTTAGTTTCATACATGAATCCACTTACAAAAGAAAATCAACTTAAAAAGCTTTAAAAAATGAAGAAATTGCTACATTTTTATAAACACAATTCAAAAAATGCTGACAAAAATGCACAAAGAGATGCACAAAATACATATTATCACAAGGGGGAGGGGGTCAAGAAATGGTTATAACAACAGCTCAAAGTTCATGAGCTGAAACAGAAGGAGAATATAATTATTTCAGCCTGTCCACATGCCTCTTGGATACTGGTGGCCTTTTAGCCTTTGCAACATTTCATGTCTCTTCAGCTACACAAGGGAGCCTGAATTTACATTATTTATCCAAAGGAGCATCTGCATTTTCAAAACCACCAAATAAGACATCCTGAGATGATGACACAACCTCAGTGCTCTGATATAATGTACAAAATCTTAGATGTGGGCGCTCCGCAGTGTCTCCTGAGAGCTTGACTGTTGGTGTTTGCACTCTCAATAGATTTTAAAATGACCACAAAGAAATTTAAGTCAACTCCATAAAAACTAAAAAATAAACCACAAAACGTGGGTCAAAATGAAATATCTGTAAAACTGGTGATTTAAAACTGACTTTGTTGTCTCACCTGGGACTGATTTTATTGAACTACAGAATCTGAATATGACTGAAATCTAAGAGATGTCAAAGTCCATCAGCTGCACAAAGATGTCTTCAAAAAGCACTAATTTGCTATTCTGGGGAAGTTGCTCTTCAAAAACATTTCCAGCTAAGCTACGGCTTCATTATGCTCAGCTGCCTTCATTCAAAGCATAGAAGCAGAAAACGTGTGAAGCAGAAAACTATGACCTGTCTAATGTATTTTTATGAAACAGCTGCTGAAGTTCACCTATGAAAGTGTAAAACTCGTGGTGGGTCACTGATGACATCTTTGCGGTTTGCGCTTTAGGACTATTTTGGCTATTTTAGAGAGATTGTTGTGTCTGTGATGATTCACGGCTATGTGTTCTCTGTGACTTTGCATTTCGGTATTGTTGTGGGTGCTGCTGATGTTTGAGCCAGCTGGGTCTGGTTGTTGTTTGTGGAGATATGGAGGTCAGATGCAGAGTTAGCTGCAGGGGCAAAAGAACAGCTGGGCAAAACAGGATACCGCCTGCAGCTCAAGAAAGGCCAGGCACCCCTCCGTCTGACTACCAAGTGCACTTAGTATGTGTGTGAGTGCACATGTGTTCGTGCTGCGCTTCATGCATGAATATTTGTCTTTGTACATGGTAAGACACAGTTCTAACCTAATTTGCATGTAACCTCTGTTCTGTTCCTTGTGAATCGCCAGTGATGTTGGTCTGGCTTTGGGACTGAGATGACAGCCACTGGTTAGATGAATCCTCCTCCGCTACACATCAGGTACTCATTAAGTCTCCAGTAGAAGCACCGTCTTTCCTGATTTAGCTGACAGATCAACAGCAAAAGAGGAGAGGAGAACCAGGGAGAACAGAGCCCAAGGGAAATGGGGTAAAGGCAAAAGTTTTTAAAAAATGGAGAAAGAGAGGTGTTGTGCAGTATAGAAACAATTTACCCTCTGTGACTGAGGGAGAGGGAGATTGTGTAGTGATTGATTGATTGAGATTGCTCTTGCAGTGTTTAGATGGCCTCTTTGTAATTGTACGAGTGCACACACACACACACACACACACACACACATACACACACACACACACACACACACTTATTTCAATTGGGAAAAGGATTGGGAAAGCATAGTGGAATGAAAGTCATGTATTTGTGCTCATCGGTTAAACATTGTTCCCCGGGGTCTTTCAATCTGCAGATTTAATTAACAAGTTTCACAGGACTAACAGGCAGCAGGGGCCTGCAGTTGGGAGAGCGAGAGTGGATTATGGTGCTGAGTAAAAGCAGAATATGAAAGAAAGGGAAAGTGTGAGAGACAAAAAGGCAATTGGTACGGTATGACAATAGACGGGGCCTTGGGCAACAGAAAAGAAAGAACACTGAGTTAAAGAAGTTGATAAATTAAAGTGGGAAACAAGTGTTTTAAATTAAGTAGCACAGTCGACCTGTATGACCCGTACACTTAAAGGAATAGTTAGACATGATAGTAAATTGTGCTTATTCGCTTTCTTTCTAAAAGTTAGATGAGAAGATTGATACCTCTCTCATGTCTGTTCACTATACAGTATATGAAGCTACAGCCAGCAGCTGGTTAGCTTAGCTTAGCATAAAGACTGGAAACGGGGGGAAACAGCTAGCCTGGCTCTGTCCAAACCTACCTACTAGAACCTCTACCACAACTTGTCGTTTTTACACTTACACTTTTACACGTTGTATTGAAGAAATGAGATGTAACACGTTCATTAGTAAGCTGATGTTTCATCCTGTTTCCAGTCTATGCTAAGCTAAGCTAACTGGCTGTTGGCTGTAGCTTCATATTTAGCATACAGTTATGAGAATGGTATCGATCTTCTCATCTAGCTCTCAGCAAGAAATATGTGTATTTCCCAAAATGTTTAACTATTCCTTTGTCAAATCTCGATTCCAACCACATGTAGACTGCAGGAGAAGCATGCAGCTACAGAGAGGTCAATATTGCCTCGCGGTAACAACCACCTGTGTATCATCACTAAACAATCAATACATGAGAGCCTGACACACACGGACAAAGCACACATGTAATTGCAAAGCAGAAGAAAGGGGGAAGAAAATATGATTTGTGAGTGGAACCAGTTTAGTATGGCTCTCTGTAGCTTGGTGCTGGAGTCACATGTGCAGAGTATCTCACCCAGCAGAGAGAGTAAACAGGGAGCAGGGGAAAATTGAAACAGAGAACAAGCAGGATAGATAGCAGAGAGGTCTACCAGGAAACAGAGAGATGGAGTGTGTTGATTAAGGTAACCGGTTGCATCCAGGTGCTTGTGAGGGTGTGATAATAAAAAACAGAAGTAAACACAGACTCTGGAAGCGTGGGAAGGTTTCCGAGAGGAGGAATGACTTTTCGTTGCCTTTCCATGCTCTGGTGAAGTATTCTTTGTCAAAGCATCAGCAGCCTGCTTAAAATTGACGAAGAGCATGAGAACAGTGTGTAATTAGCAGCCATTATGGCAGTATATGTCTAAATGTGACACAATATGCTGCATGTACTTTGACCCCTATAGGAAGGAAATATAATTAGCAAGCCTTTACATGTCCATCTTTCTCCATCTCTCCTGATCTGTCTTTTGCCTCACATGCAAGCACACCCAAGCACCCTCTCATGAGTGAAGGCACATTTTTCTCATAAACCATCACACAGGAAGTCATTTCTCGTCATCCCAGCCAAGGTGGTAGGGAGGTCTCACTTTAATTGCTCAACAGATTGACAGAATAAGGGGAGCCCAGGTGCTGAGTGTCTAGAGTGAGAAAGGTGTGATCGTGCATAGAATGCATTACTTATATATGCCAACTCCTGATGCATTATTGAATGTATGCTTCTTTTTAAGGGGCACAGCTTATCTGAAACTAGGTGCAATTTGCAAGATATAGTACGTGTTACTGATTGGGTAAAATAATGATTTAATTGGCATAATTTCCTCCAGAATTAACCGTTTCTCAGGGGAAATATGGGCGCTTGTGCATTGAGGGAGTTTAACCCGTTCGACGGTCTAGCAGTAAAGAGGGAGAGCAGATTGTTCCTCAGATTAATCCTGATAAGATAATTACACGGCCGCATTGTGATTCTCAGGGCAGCAGCGTTTGCCCTTTAATTTCTTCCACAGGAGACGATCAAAAGAAACATCCAAACGAAGCGCTCACTCCGAAGAGGTGGAGTTCATTGCCTACTATGCAAACCTTTGAGTGTGTGTGTGCGCACTAGTCTTGTGTGCTAGCCCTTGAATGGGTGTGTGAGTGTGTGCATGCAATTGTGCAAACTGTGTGTGAAGGTTTCTCAGGGGTTTCCCATGTGATCCCTCAGTGCAGGGTTCTGAATTGACTGTTCACACAGCATAAACAATGAACTGTAACTGGAGTTTTCACCCTGCATATTGACTTTTATTTAGCATACAAATGTCAGAACATGTGCCACAGGTTTTTTCTGTTCTCGTTTCATGTCCACATCTTTGATAGTGAAAGCATCTTGATTTTAAGGGTGTCTTACTGAAGTAAGTCACTTTGAAAAGACCCCTTTCCTCCTCTTCTCCCCCTCTGCATCACTAACCATCTTGAACTAATTATATCTAATCACACTAAATAGTTACCTCAAATCCTCAGTGCTATTAATGAATGTCACAAAATACATGAGGAACACTCTCCTCTTGGGGCCTCCATTCCTTATCTTGTTAACTCCTTATCACAGGAGTGAGATAAATACGGCTGGGGATACATGAAGGAGATGTGAGGGAGCGAGGGGCAGGGCCACACCTTCATGAGGCATCGCCCGATCTATCTGAGAGTTCCCAGACTGCTGCTGAAGATAAAAAAGTCCAGTCACGGGGGTTTTAACAGTCAAACTATAGCGAGTGAACTGGCCAATGCAGAATAACCCTGAAACAAATCAGGGTTAAAGACACCAAAACAGCATGTATAAAGTTTTTAATTATATATACATATAAAAATGTATGTATGACAGCTGTAACTAAGTATGTAGAGTGGGTTGGTGGTTTGATCCCTGGCTCCATCTGTCCACATGCTGAAGTGTCCTTGAGAACAGCCTCAAATTGCCTCCGATGTATGTGTATGGGAAAAATTTAAGTTGTGTTGGACAAAAGTCAAATCTAACCAAGAAAAGAAAGGGTACGCATGATAAAAATAAAAATACTCATCGTAAAGTCACATTTTTGACATACAAAGTCCAAATTATGAGATACCAAGTCTAAAGCATGAGGTACTAGGTGAAATGAATACGATAGTAAATCGAAACTAGAAAAATTGCATTTCCTGCAGAAAATG